>PVLC010026750.1:0-22319 GCA_004027655.1 Graphiurus murinus
GCAGGTCAACACCAGTCAAGCAGCCTCTCCTCGCCGCCCCCCCTCTTGCTCCTTTCCCCACTTTAACTGAATACTCAGAACAGCATCCTAATGGGTAAGAAAGGCTGGCAACTTCTTCCTCAGACAACGCCCATAAACAAACCTCCCCACCCACAAGGCAACAAGCGAAATGTATTCCACCAGTATCTTCACGCTGCCCTCCTCCCAGGCTAGGATTAAGCTCACATTATGCTGTAGAGCTGTCTGTCCTCCCTAGACAGAATTTTAGGCTACCATCTGGCTAACAAGCTTCCAGGAGACTCATCTGATTCTAACTACGAAGCTGCTAGAAAACACGGGACCCACCCCCCCCCCCAAGAACATGCAGGGGACAGAACTGGCGTAAGGCAGGTCAGACTGGGTGCCAGGACCAAGCAGAAGCCACAGCACACATTGGTTGTGGAGGCCTGGCTCTCCAGCATCCAGATAAGATGGCTCGAGCTGTCCTCGGACAGGGAAGGCGTTTCTGTTCCCCTGGCTAACCCAATCCATAGGCTCCCGCTTCCTGCACACCTGACATCCATGCTGCCCCAGGTTGGTGCACAGGAGACACCATCTCTGTTTTGAACTTCATAAACACACAACACGTGAACGTGCAGATTTGGGGGTAAGGGAGTGGATAAAAGGTCCCTACAAGCTGGGATCGCACAGTGGGCATTGCTGCTGTATCCGGATCCTCCACCACTCCTCCAATCGGGTCTCCGTGGGCCCTGCTTTCTCCGGTGCCAGCCTCTCTCATCTGGTTGGTTTCTCTTCTCTTCTTCTCCACTAGTCTAAATTTCTCCCGTCAGCTCCTCCCTTCATGGGAATACACCTAATCCACTCCTCACTCGCATATATGAAAACCTCTACTTTCTTCTTGGGGGTCTCAATTGCTTCCTAACGTGCTTATTAAAAGGCAGCTCTCTCCAGAGGAAGACTGTTAGGATACTTTGCTCTCTTCCTTCTAAAGTGGGACAGATCCACAGGTAGAGGTAGGGAGGTTAGCCACATACCTAATATCTAAGACAGAGCAGTGATTTCTGAGTAGAGAAAGAGATAATACTAAACGTCTTATATTTGTAGTCTTTTCTTTATGATACTTGGTTCATGATTTAATTAAGAGCCCCCCCCCCCAAAAAAAAAAGAGACACTAAATAAATATAGGCCCTGGAAAAAATTATTTAAAATTTCCCTAAAACCTATATTTTTCCATAGAAGAATGTTAAGTGACATTAGAAGACAACAGAACTGAAAGTATAGCAAAGGGCACCCTGGTTGTCTGAAAATTATGATTCAAGGTGACATCCGAAGTTCAAGCTGTCACCTCTGGCAGAATTTGAAAAGCAACAGACACACCTGTGTCCATCTGCCTTCAGCTGCTGCAATTACACTTTTAGAGAAAAAATTATTGAGACAAAGGAACAGCCTCTACTCGGACTCACACGGCTCCGAAAGGTTGACATCTGGTCGTTTCTGTTTTCGATAAGTTGCGTCTTCATGTGGATTCGTGAAGTTCAGCAGTTAAAGAAGTTTAAATATAAGAATGAGGAGAGTAGCCGCAGGGCATTGGGGTGAGGGAGAAGTGAGGAACAGGGGGTTGCTATTTCAGAGACTTCTGAGATTGTCTGCGGGCTGACACAGCTTACCCATCAAAATCATTCTGCTGATTTGGGTGGGATTGCTACAATCACGTGGTCTGACAATTCTGTAATTTGTTAGGTTTTTTTGTTGTTGTTGTTTGTTTGTGGGGTTTTTTTTGCGGTACTGGAGATTGAACCCAGGAGCATTCTACCTCCAAGCTACATCCCCGGCCCTATTTTTTAGTCTTTATTGTTTGAAACAGGTTCTCACTAAGTAGCTGAGGCTGGCCGCAAAATCAGATCCTCCGATCTCAGTCTCCCAAGTACTGGGATTACAAGCGTGCACACCACGCCCGGCTTATGTTAGTTTTATCACTCCTCAAAATGGCTGTTTCTCCCCTTCTCTTCCTTCCTCACTCTTAGCAGTATCCTTGCCTCATACTTCATAGAGAAAACAGTCCACTGACTGGGGATGCTCGCCTTCCTCCACAGCAAACCTCCTACCTCCTGCATTCTCTTTTGCATGTGCTTGCTTTTCCTTCTACCTCCCATAGAGGATGATGCGGCACAGAGGTCCTCACCAGATGTTGAGGCCTTGATATCCGATTTCCCAGCCAGGAGCCATCCCTATAAATTAGGGCTGGGGTGTAGCTCAGAGGTAGAATATCCCTGGGGCCATGGTGCGCTCCTGTCGCTCCTGATGGCTGATCTTTTCTCCGCCAGGCTCTGGGGCCCTTCCCTCTTCCTGCCCAGCACTGGCTCAGTCCCCACTCTCTCCCTCTTGACTGTAAGTTTTCTCTTCTCCCCTTCACAGCAAACATTAGTGCTGTGTACATGTATGTCACCATCACTAAGCACTACATTATAATGTGAGATTACAGTGATGCACCAATGAAAGTATCAGAAGAAGAGGAAGAGGAAGAGGAAGAGGAAGAGGAAGAAGAAGAAGAAGAAGAAGAAGAAGAAGAAGAAGAAGAAGAAGAAGAAGAAGAAGGAGAAGAAGAAGAAGGAGAAGAAGAACCTTTAACTAAAAAGCTGAGCAGGCAGATTTGGCTGCCAGTGCCCCCCCCACCCCCTCCAAACGCACACACCCTTCTCCAGACCCAGTGTCAATCAAATCATTCTCGGTTCCCTGTGTGGGACTCAAGTGCCCTCGTGGAGTCCCGGAACCTCTGTGTCACAGAGTCAGAGACCCCCGCCCCCCACTTCCTCCTCTTCCTTGACCCTGAAGCTTCCCTGGGCATGGCTGGCTACTCACTGGTTCCTGAAACTCCATCTTTGATCTGTCTGCGGCTCTCACTCTTGGGCATTCCTTGGTGACCTCCCCCCCCTACGTCATCCCCAAGGCTGGTGATCCCAGGCTTGGTGTCCAATCTCTGTCCTTTCTCACCTGGGCTTTCTTTCAGGGTGACCTCATTTGACACCATGCTTGAAAGGGTATCCATGAATGAGGGCAAAGTACAAATATTTTTGGACATATAAAGATTAAAAGGGTTTCTATTTCATCGACTCTCACTGGAAAAATGACTAAAACAAGGTTAAAAACAGGGTTTGTGTCCTTCACTGTCTGAAGAAGCCCATGGACTCCTCAACACAATGTTTGCAAATACAAAACCCAAAGTGCAGAGGAGTTCAAAGGGGAATAATCAGACTAATGAAATCAACACATGATGTGATTTAGTAACACATTTACTTATTTATTAATCTATTCAATTAAAAGATTTAGTGAAACTGGGTGTGGTGGTACACACGGGTAATTCCAGTACTTTGGAGACTGAGTCAGGAGGATCACAGGTTTGAAGCCAGCCTCAGCAACTTAGCGAGGCTCTCAGCAACTTCATGAGACCCAGCTTCAAAATAAATAAAAAGGGCTGGGGGTGTAGCTCAGGAGGTAGAACACCCCTGGGTTCTATTCCCAGAACTACAAAAATAAAAAATAAAAAAGTAAAGAAAAAGATTTCGTTATCCAAAGCTAATAATGATCACAATTTTATAGAGTTTATGAGAATAAATTCAATTTTTGAGGACTTGCAATTACAGTAATGTAATATAAAAATATCTGCTATCTATTGGTAATACTCACAAGTACTGCTATGGTTTCTTATCTGTGCTCCTACTTAGAGGAAATCCTAAGTTTCAATTAGAGGTTAGTGAAAATAAAGGCAAATCTTCTTCCCATGTAAGTTTGTGGATACCCCTAAATTTTACTCATGGGTTTTTATACATTAAGGATGTATTTAGGAAAGAACGAAAAGTCAGGTGTGTTGGTACACACCTGTAGTTCTAGTTACTCGGGGGCTGAGGCAGGAACACCCCAGGATCCTAAGAGGTCGAGATGACCAGTCTGAGCAACGTGGGGAGACCCCCAAATCAAAAAAATAAATAAATAACATGGAGGAGGAGGAGGAGAAAAATTAATAGTTTAAAAACAATTTCTTCAAGCATTAGTTGTTAAAGTTATCAATTAAAAATGAATAATTTAGAAGTGGGGGCTCTCAAGGAAAAGATGAAGTAAGAAGTATTCAACTAACAATTTTGGAAATAAATAAATGAACCAAGGCCCTACATGTATAAAGAAGTGCTCTACCACCTTGACCAGAGAAAAAGTAATTTCTGAGGAGGAACCGCCAGAATTCCCCAGCACATAACAGACGCTCAATAAAGTTTCCAAGACCTTCAATGTGGGAATGACGGGTATCACTAGGTCAATATCATCTTCTGGTCAACCAGAAAAGAGCCATCCCTATGGTAAAAACTACCATCTGCCAAGCAACCATCTCCTTCCTACTAAATCCCTGCTCCTGGGCCCCTGCTTTAGGGTCTAGAGTTACACACTGACATTTCTCAGTTCCTCTGAAGGATGATGTATTCTTTTCTAAAAGCTCCTTCAAGAATACATAATATGTCAGGCACAATGACAGTGTTTACTTGGAAAAGAAATCGGAAAAAGGCTGGCTGAGTCTGTGTCTGTGAAACACAACAATGGCTTGGAAATGCAGTGCTGAGAAAAGACCAAAAATAGGCTCACTGTGGAGAAGCCCAGGCTGGGTGATAGAGGCTGGACTGGACACTGGAGTATAAATGAGAATTCCCCAACAATTCTGAAGTTCAGTTCCTGGGGGAAAAGGAAGAATGTTTTTTTTTGTTTTGTATTGTTTTGTTTTGCAGTACTGGGGATTGAACTCAGGGGCGTTCTACCTCCGAGCTATACCCCCAGCTCTATTTTTTTATTCTTTATTTTGAAACCAAGTCTCGCTAAGTTGAGGAGGGCCTCACTAGGTAGCTGAGGCTGGCTGTGAACCTGGATCCTCCAGTCTCAGCCTCCCGAATGCTGGGATTACAAGTGTGTGCCTCCACGCCCGGCAGAATGTGCCTTTTAAAAGCACAGAGATTAGAAATTCTGAAAAGAGACAGAGGTTGTGGCTGAGCTTTAAGAAAACTAAATAGCAAGACTTTGAGAGGCCAAGAACACCACTTTTTATGTTACCTATGGTGAATCCTTTTGTGTGTGTGTGCATGTGGTTCTGGGGGTGTTCTACCTCCAAGTTATACCCCCACCCCTATTTTATTTTTTTTATTTTGAAACAGGATCTTGCTAACTTGCTGAGGCTGGCCTCAAACCTGCCATCCTCAGTGTTGGGATTACAGGCATGCACTACAGCCCCAAGCCATTTTAAAGCAAACAGAAGGGCACATAGTTTCCAGGCTCTGTGCATATTAGTAATCTAACTTGCACACTATAATACTGGGGAAAGCATTAGTTGTCCACATTACGTGGTTTGCCTAAGTATTTCATTATAGCAAACTCAGAGACACGAACTAACTTTCTAGTTGGCCTGGCAATTAGGCTGGTAGCCGTGGAAGAGAATCGTCTTGGGATCTAGCTTGTGCTTTCTGATGGGGGAGAAGTTTAAGGGAAAGGTGTTCATGGTGGCTGCTCCTGCTCTGCACTTTGAAACTCCTAGCATGGCACCAACGGCAGCCTTGCTTTGCGGGAATCGCCCAGCCTTCCACTGCCCCAACGGGCCATCTCAACACAATGAGGGGTCTGGGATTCCAAGTTCAAGAACTTTCCTAATGACATTGCCTTCTACTTATCAGACTCTGCCTCTCAGGACTGTGCTAAGCTATTTTTAGACCTGAAACAGTACACAAAACACAGCGACATATCAACAATTACATGATTATTCCAGGCCCACACCCCTCGGCTTGCCTCCTCTGACCTGGGACATTAGGAGAGGGAAAGCCACACGAGATTTTAGTCTACACACACACACACACACACACACACACACACACACACTCCTCTATACTGCAAATTGGAGTGTCCCACCTTGAGGCAGGGACTCACTATGACCGATTAAGAGGTAAAGAATTTATTAGTTGCGGTGACTATAACTCCACTTAGCACACCAAGTAGAAAGCAGTGCCTTGATTTTGGAAATCATGCATTTTATAGGTTAACACCACTCGCAGATGGTTTAGGGGAGTAATTTTGCAAGCAAGCATTAATTACAGAAGCAGAATTTTGCGGTCAGCTAACATGTAGAAATATACATATATAATTTTGAAATATTGCAGTTATGTAAAACTTTTAGGAACCAACTAAGCAACTCCTTTTTTTTTTTTTTTTTTATCTAACTCTCAGTAACTTCTTAACCCAATACTTGAAAATTTTGAGTCTTGTTCCTAACAGTAGGCAGCAGGCAGCACCCCTAATTCTGGACCAAGGAAGTACCCAGCATATTTCACACCCACACCCGAACCAGATCTTTGGCAAACATCCTCCCTTTTATATGAAAACATTATTTTTCAGTAACAATACCTACTTTCTTGACTAGTTCTTTAGATTTAGAGCTATTAACTAAAAAAGAAAAGCATTTTCACTTGAAAATGTTAACTAAAATTCAGTAAAGTAAATATGAAGTAAAATTTTTAGTTACCAAATTTTAAGCACAAATAAAGTCTCTAAGCCAAGTGTGGTGACACATTCTTGCAATCCCAGTACTGGGGAGGCTGAGACAAGAGGATCATGGGTTCGAGGTCAGCCCCAGCCTCAATTGCTTAGTGAAACTAAGCAACTTAGTGAAAATAAAATGGGGCTGAGATTGTAGCTCAGAGGTAGAATGCCCTTGGGTTCCATCCCCAGTACTACAAACAAACCAAAACCCAACTCTATGAGGTCACATGAAATTATGGAATTGATATGATTCCTGTTCAGTTTCTTTGTTTTTACAACTACCATGCTGATATCACTTATCTTTAATTAACTGTTCAAATGCAGGCACCTGTCACCCTGCAGGGACTAGTGACACTTTGGGCAAGCTCAAACAGTTCCAAAACATAGGAACTTACTGTTGAAACAAGTATGTGTAGTTAAGTCCCTCTGTGTCTGGAACTGCTATAAAACTGAGAGTTTTCTAAGTTAACCTCTATGTAGAATGCACCTTTTATTAAAATACACACAATAAAGTCAGGCGTGGTGATACACTCCTGTAATCCCAGTACTTCAGGGGGCTAAAATAGGAGAATCACAGACTCAAGGCCAACCTCAGCAATATAGGAGACACTGTCTCTACTATAGAAAACAAGAAGGGCTAGGGGTGTAGTTTAGTGGTAGAACCTTCTTGGATTCAATCCACAACATACACATAATAAAATGCATTAATTAGGAGCTTAAATATTGCAGAAACTGCTCAGTGATGTTAGCAATTGTTTATAACGTAGAACAACAAAAGTTTTTTTTTTTTTTTTTTACAGAGTTTTTTTACGGACGTTGTTTAGAAATGTCACCATATGGTGATATGCTTTTTTAAAAAATACTTTTAGTGGATTTTATTATTAATTTTAAATTCTCTAGACACAGTACCCTGCCTTTGGCCTGCACGCGGAGGCCCCTCCCCCACCCTCCCTTGGTGTCACCAACTCTAGAGCGTGTCCTGAACTTTTTTTTTTTTTTTGGTACCGGGAGTAGATCCAAGTGGCATTCTACCTCTGAGCTACACCCCCAGGCTTATTTTATTTTATTTTGAAATAGGGTTCTGCTAAGTTGCTGAGTCTGGCCTCAAACCTGCGGTCCTCCTGTCTGAGCCTCCCAAATACTGGTATTACAGCCCGAACTCTTCATGCAAGCACAGGAGATTTTCGATGCCAAGACTGCCTGATCTCTCTCTCTCTCTGGTCCCATCGACTTTAACGCAGATCAGTCCCAGGAGAATGCAAAGGCAAAGATGGTGGCCACTGCCCAACAGGAATAGAGGGAGCTTCTGGAAAGGGAAGGCTGCAAGTGGGACTCCCAAGATTCTCCAGGAATTTCCCATCTTCTCCAGGGGATGGCTGTCTTGCCTCTCTCCCTTTCCCTGTCGAGGCCCCACCTGCTCCTGATTAATCCTGTCCAGAAGCACCTCCCTGACCGACGGACTAACAGAGAGGAAGGAAGACAAGCAGGGTTCTTTTTCAGTCGAGTTCTGACCCCCCTGGCTCCCTAAAAAAAAATAAGTGCGGTGGGTGGCACTGACCTGCGGTTAGAAGGGAAACGAGCTTCATTCCACTTGACCCTGAAGGGAGGAAGCAGGAAGCCTTGCTGGGGGACAGGGGTGAAGGGGCCTCTGGGACAGACTGTCCTGTTACCTCCTGACCCCTCTCCCTCATCAAGAAGGGGAGTGAACATCTCCTGTGAGGAAGATGGAGCCCAGCTCGGACAGCGATTTCCACACCTCTATCATTCTCTTGGACATGGAACAGTGGTCAGGGCCATGACGAAGTGTTTACACCATGCGGGGCAGAGCGCTGGACCCCGAAAGGGAGGGAGGAACCGCCGCCATCCTCCATCCGCATTTCACAGGTGAGGAACTGGGTCCCAGAGAGTCTGGCTGCTCAGGACGGGACCCACAGCTGCCTCAGGCCTGGGGTCCGGGTTTTGTCCTGTGACTCTGGCCCCTTGCCCGCAGACCTTCGTGACTGTGCTGTTGGACCTGCAGCACTCAGATCCTTACTCTGACTCCATCTGCTGTTAGCAAAATCCAGCAGCTTCTATAGCAGGGTTTAGAAACCTGTAAAGCAAGCGCCAGTCGTGGTGGCGCATGCTTGTAATCCCAGCATTCGGGAGGCTGAGACCGGAGGATCTGGGTTTGAGGCCAGCCTCAGCTACCTAGTGAGGCACTCCACAACTTAGCGAGACTCGGTTTCAAAATAAAGAATAAAAAATAGGGCTGGGGGTGTAGCTCGGAGGTAAAAAGCCCCTGAGTTCAATCCCCAGCACCACAAAAAAAAAAAAAAAAAAAAAAAAGAAACCTGTAAAGCAAACTTGAGAGGAACCTAGCATATGCGTGATCGAGATGCCAAGTAGCTTCTTGGTTTTTTGTTTTGTTTGTTTGTTTTCCAGATCTACTGGCAGTGCCTGCCCCCCTCAAAACATCTCTTTGTATGAAACTATTATGAGCAAGACTGAATTCAACTGAAGATGATAATTATGCCAAGATAGGGTTTATGTCACAGAACCCAGGCATCGCTTAAATCATCTTTCAGAACCTGGCATGGTGGCACACACCTGTGATCTCAGTACTTGTTACCTCAGAAGCTTAGTGAGGCCTTCAGCAAGACCCTGTTTCAAAATAAAAATAATAAGCCAGGTGACAATGTGAAGACTACCAATAACCAGGACCGCTTCCAATCACGAGTTGCTTGCAAATAAACACATTTGCAGTTTACTTTTGTGTTTGGGAAACACGTTTGTGCTTTAAACCCAGCAAGCCTTCGGGACAGGTTCCAAAGCTCACCCTGCACACTCTTTGTTTGCAGAATGGCAGTGCTGTGGGTGCCCTCTAAAAATCGCCCACTCTTTCCCTCCCTTTCCCGTCCATAAGCAGGGAATCACGGCCGAGCAGGAAGGCTCCGTCCCACCTTCCCGTCACCCTGGATACACACTCTTGACTGGCAAGCAGCACTTGTCTATACCGGTGTTTTCTTGGAAGTCAATGGGAATAAAAAACTCAGGGTTGCTATCAAAAAGGAAACAGGTTCTGGAGGTTAAGAGGTCCTCTAAGCCACCCAGGAAACCTCCAAACCCCAGCCTTGAGCCCACCTCTTCTTCTCACCAAAAGAAGGGGCAACTTGGGGGAGTGGGAATCAGCATGATGGACTGGGTCCCTGTGATCCTCCTGGGTAAGCTACTTAATGAGCCTTCAGGCTATCCCCCGCCCAGGACCTCTGGGCCCCGCCTATGACCTTGTCCCCAGAATCTCAAGGTGGAGTCCCAGAGTGTTCACCACTAACACGCTCTCCAGGGGACTCTGTGCCAATTAAACTCGGAGAGCCTCGATCCAGAGATGTGTTCTGCAAACTAGTTCTTTCTCCCCAGAACGTGCCTTATTTTTCCATTCTTAAAATTTTTCTATGTCAAAGCCACAGTCTCTGGGACTCATTGCTCCCTCCTTTATTTTTATTTTTATTTATTTTTTGCAGCACTGGGGATTGAACTCAGGGGCATTCTACCTCCGAGCTATACACCCAGGCCTATTTTTTATTCTTTATTTTGAAACAGGGTCTCACTAAGTTGCAGAGGGCCTCACTTGGTAAGCTGAGGCTGGCCTCGAACCCGGATCCTCCAGTCTCAGCCTCCCAAATGCTGGGATTACAAGCGTGCGCCACCACGCCCGGCTGTTCCCTCCTTTAATTAGTGACTTTTTTCTACCTGCTGGGGTGAGGATCTTGCTTTAACAGTGTCCACTGAGTGGCCAGTGTCAGGCATCTAGAGTGACCACCTACCAACTGCAGCTGGGGTTGGGACCCACAAGAGCTGAGGGTGTGCAGGGAAGGGGAGGGTCGGGCTTAGGAGGATCCTGGGGCCCAAACCGGTGCATTGGGGCAATTCCAACTGCAATCCCAATGTGAAATTAAACCAATGAGGGCAAAGAGCAAGTTAGTAAAAGTGTATTGTTTCTTGGGCTCAATGAAAGTAGTCTTCCGTTTATTTTCTTTTTATACAATCACTGGTAATTTGAATTATTTTTAGTAACTTCCCTTTGAGCTCATTGTTTCAGAACTCAAAAGTGATTTTCAGTAAGGGTTGAATTTTTGCTTGTGAGGGTGTGCAAGGGGAAGCACCCTCTAAGTAATTTCACTAGTAAACGAAAGGTGAAAAATTGTGTAGTGGCAAAAAATCTTCAAACGTACGTGCAGCCTCATTCTTCCGTATGAAATAAAGATGGTAAATGGAGTTTAATTCACTTTGGGTGAACCAGGATTTCTCAGTGCTTCCAGACATTCTGCATGATGTTTGCATCTATAGTTTAGGCTGCTGGACTGATTACAAAACCCTCACAGAAACTTGTTTTCTTATGATTTGCTCTGTTTCCAGCTCCTACGGTCCTCACTCTGACCCATCACTCTCTTGTGTTAAACATGATTAATTCTGGCCAGGTGTAGTGGCACACACCTGTAATTCCAGTACTTGGGAGGCTGAGACAGGAGGATCACAGGTTGGAGGCCAGCCTCAGCAACTTTGTGAGGTCCTCAGCAACTTAGTGAGACCCTGTTTCAAAATAAAAATTAAATAGGGATGGGTGTGTACCTCAGAGGTAGACTGTCTCTGGGTTCAATCCCCAGTGTATGAATGTGTGTGTGTGTGTGTGTGTGTGTGTGTGTGTGTGTGTGTGTATATTAATTCTGCCATGTGCAGCCGGGCATGGTGGCGCATGCTTGTAATCCCAGCATTCGGGAGGCCGAGACCAGAGGATACAGGTTCTCAGCCAGCCTCAGCTATCTAGTGAGGCACTCCACAACTTAGTGAGACCCTGTTTCAAAATAAAGAATAAAAAATAGGGCTGGGAGTATAGCTTGGAGGTAGAAAGCCCCTGAGTTCAATCCCCAGTACCAAAAAAAAAAAAAAAAAAAAAAAAAAAACATTCTGCCACATGCTATTTTTCACATCATTCTTTTCCTTCTGGAGTTTGAATGTGAGGAATTTTAGTTTGTGACTGTGACATTCACGACGGTAGCTATTTTTTGTACTTTGTTTTTTGTTATTGTTTGCAAGTTTGTTTGTCATAAAAAAAGGAGAAAACAAACATGCAGGATCCTTTCTTCCCTCTCTATCCTTCCAGTCTTCTCTAGTTCTTGCGATTTTGAGTTTCCCGACCTCTTCCTGCCTTATCTATCAAGAAGGAAATAACAGTCTTCCACACTCAGCGGCTCACACTCAGAGACACAGACCTCCTTCCCCACCCACAGCCCATTCCACCAAAAACTCAGATCCAGAGAGTTCTAGAATATAGAGAAACATGCTCAAGCACCGCAGCTCTGAGGCGCTGCGAAGGGCCAAAGCCTCAGCTCAAGTGTTTGTTCTGGACAATAAGTGGTTTCCTGCTTTGCAAGCAGAAGTTCCAAAGGACCAATTTTTAAAATTCCAAAGAGCCCTACAAATCACCATATTTTGACCTCTTAGCTGACCAAAAGAAAGCAGAATTAGCAGAAATATTTGTGTTGGATTTTTCTTAAACTATAAAAACAGTTAAAAGTAAAAGAAGCATTGAGAGAGAAAGAGAGAGGAGGGAGAGGGAGAGAAATAGAAAGAGAGAGAGAGAGAGAGAGAGAGAGAGAGAGAGAGAGAGAGAGAGAAATATTTAGTAATTCTTCCTCCTAGGACATTTCAAATTTTAGTGGGACCCCAGAGTTACCCAAATAGTCTTGGCTCAGATCCTAGATTTATTCTGGGGGGTTCTGCTCAGGGAGAGTCTCCAAAATGTATTAGCACCAACTGAGAACTTGTTAGAAATGCAGATTTTAGAGACCAACCCAGACCTCCAGAACCTAAAACACTGTGAGTGACACCCAATGACCAGCCGGGCGATTCTCATGTTGACGAAAGTTTAATAACCACTGGGATGCAGGTGACTATATTTTACCAGCTCGATTCTCGCTTTGAGAAAATGCTGCTGCCTGTTCCTCGGGACCACATGGATTGGACCAGAACTTCTGGATGCCGTTAGAGAAATACCAGTAGATGGATGAGCTTTTGCATTAGTCCGTGGGGCATCTCTACTTTTCCCCACAAGATGCAATTCTCTTCAGCTAAACCTTAATAATTAGAGCTGTGCTTCCACATCCGATTTTGCCTCTTCCCTCTTCTTTCTCTCCCCACCCCCCACCAGCTTTATTGAGATCGAACTTGCTTACAAATGTTAATGATATACCCATGAGGTTTTGGTACATGTCTGCCTTGTAAATTAGAGAAATGTATTAGTGAATTCCTTACTCGGAGGTCTTATTTTTAAGTCTAATCCAGTCCCATAAATAAAGCCCATACAATCTTAAAATTTGTTATTCATGAAATTATTTAATTGATGGGTTTCAAGGAAAGAAAATGCTCTGGCAGATGAGATCAGACATGCCTGTAATCCCAGTACTTGGAGGCTGAGGCAGGAGGATCGAAGGTTGGAGGCCAGTCTCAGTAATTTAGCAAGACCCTTAGTGCCTTATCCAGACCCTATCTCAAAATAAAAAATAAAAAGGGCTTGGGATAGCTTGGAGGTAGAAAGCTCCTGGACTTAATCCCTAATATGAAGAAGAGGAGGAGGGGGAGGAGGAGGAGAAAAAAGCAGCAGCAGAATGAGCTAATTTAGTAATTTACATCAGATATAAAACAAACATACAAGCAATGGGCAGAATTGCCTGATAAATCAAGTAAGGAAAACCTACAGGCAAAACCTAAGGAAAACCTATGGGGAGATACACCAATTTTTACAGTTTCATAAGCAGCCTGGAATTGACCTCTAGTCACGTGTCAAGTTACATTAGCAGTCATGTTCTTTTTTTTTTTTTTGTGGTACTGGGGATTGAACTCAGGGGCATTCTACCTCCAAGCTACACCCCCAGCCCTATTTTTTAATTCTTTATTTTGAAACCGGGTCTCACTAAGTTGTGGAGTGCCTCACTAGGTAGCCGAGGCTGGCCGCGAACCCGGATCCTCCGGTCTCAGCCTCCCAAATGCTGGGATTACAAGCATGCGCCACCACGCCCGGCTAGTCATGTTCTTTTTACTCAGAAGTTCATTCATATTCCAGGATAACATATTTACTCCCACTGGATAAATGTTTCTGAACACCATTTTCTGTGGAATACTGTCTTAATACTGTAAGAAATAAATCACCCTCAGGTGGACGCTGGGTGGAAAATGTGGATTCTGTAGCCCTGCCCCGCCCCCACCTTCCCACACACGCAGGTTCCAGTAGGTCCTATGATCTGGGGAATCTGCAGTTTGGTCAACACTTCAGTTTATCTACTTCTGGTCTCTAGATCACTCTTGGACGAACCATGCTTGGTATCTCTCTGATCTTCTTTATCATTTAGTCCTCTTATACTGTACTAATATCCTACAGATATTAATCTGAAACACCAAAATAGAGATGTCAAAGAAATTAGATTTTTCTAAACAACTATCAGTACACCTACTTTTCCTGGCTAGAGGACTTTTTCTCAACAGAGGACAAGCATCCCATCAGCAACTCAGAGCTGGGCGACCCTCTGGCTCTGTCCCCGTGGACACTCCCGGGAGAGACGCAGTTGCGGGGACTCGCTACTGACTTCTGTTTCAAGCTCATTTCCTGTGGTTCCTGCTGTTGCTCTTCAGACAACTCAACAGTCTCTGTGCTTTGGGAGATGAATTGACAAGCCTGCAGGCGCAGCCATGGAAAATCTACACACGCCCCCATCCACGGCGACGCGGGAGCCCTGACAGGTTACCTCTGTCACACCACGGCCACACGTTTAAGGTGCGTGAATAGACAGTGTCATCCATCACACCTTCAGAAACGCTCCCTGGGTGGAAATTCAAATACAGCATGAAGTCCAAGCTGTTATCCATGTCTGCTTTTAAACAAGGATGGAAAACTCAGGATTGCCATTTCGATTTTCAGAAAAGGTGAAAATTTGTTAATAGTCTAAAAGTGAATAGTTAAAAAAAATTAAAAATTATATGGAAATGATAGAATTGGAAAACATTACGCTATGTGAGATTAGTCCATTACAAAAAAGGAAAAAAATGGGATGCTCTCCCTAATATGCGGACACTAGGGAGAAAGTGGGTCATAGGAGGGACTCTAGATGAAGAAGGAGAAACCTTAGATGAGCAAAGAAGGTGACTTAACTGAAAGTGATGGGGGGATGGGAAGGGAAACACCCTAATGCACATGATATACTTTCACAAACATCAAAGTCAATCACTAAGCTGAACATGAGAAAGAGGGAGGGAGAGGGAATGGAGCAGGAATTGGGGAAGGGTTCAACGAGTGCTGTGTGCATATATGCCTCTACCAGTTCATACCTCACAAAGATGTATGATTGCAATGCACCAATAAGAAAAATTATATTAACATTAAGATTAACCAATACATCCCCCCAGAACTAGTTGAAGGCATTGTTCCAGCTAAAGGAGAAGTCATTTGTGAAATGACCCTTTTGCATCCCTAAATCTTTGTCAAAGTATTTATCTTAAACCTAATGTGCCAGGTACTGCGCCGGAGGCTAGGAATAAAAAGATAAATATGGCCGGGCTTGGTGGCACAGGCTTGTAATCTCAGTACTTGGGAGACAGAGACAGAAAGATTGCAGGTTCGCGGCCAACCTCAGCTACTTAGTGAGACCGTTCGGAACTTAGTGAGACCCTGTTTCAAAATAAAAAATAAGGCTGGGGGTGTAGCTCGTAGGTAGAATGCCCCTGGGTTCAATTTCCAGTTCCACAAAAACAAATAAATAAATAAATATGATGGCATCTTTGCATCCTGGGAGAGAATCACGCATGAACACGAGCTGGGAATATATCCTGGTAGCCCTCCAAAGGAGGCGTGGGTAAGGTGCTGTGAGGTGCTAGAAGAGAGATCAGTTCTGCACAGGCATGGGGAGATGTTTGAAAAGAAAGTAACCGGTGACATTTAAGCCAGGCTTTGGAGCATGCATGGTTAGCTTGACAGAGAAGAGAAGAGGGGCGGTCTTCAGCAGAGAAGAACAGGCAGCCCAAGTTCATGGCTGTCAGGAAGTCGAAGGAAAAGCAGAGGAAGGATCTACCCAGTAAACTGAGAAGTCACGGCCAGAGAAGGAGGAAAGTCAGAAGTCCGTGCTGTCCCAAAAGGCAGAGACAGGAATCTTGGTAAGGGTGGTCGCTAAGGCACCCTGGAGCAAGTGACACGGGACAGAGTCAATGGCTGGCAGTGACAAAAAGGCATGAACATCCACGATTCTTTAAAACAGTCTGTGGTGAGGGGGACAGGCAGGTGGAGGAGTCGCTGAACAGGAGTGTGGGGTAACAAGATCTGCTGCTGCTATTATTTTAAGGTGAGAAACACTGAAGCATAAATAAATGATAATGGCACAGAGCCAATAAAAGGGTGGGGTAGCGAAGTCATCCAGGAGGACAGGAGGGCAGGAGGGCCTGAAAGCCAAGCTCTGGATGGTTCCTTTGGGGTAGGGGAGGAGGACCAAGAGATGGGTGTTCAGGCTGAAATTAGTATGGAATAGTGTGAGAAGCCCAAAGGAGTTACTTCCTCCAAGACAACAACTGAGAGCAAGGTGTGTATGCACGTGTGTACGCCTGTGGGCACTCTTTTGTGCTGGTGCTTGGAGATGTGTGTGTGTGTGTGTGTGTGTGTGTGTGTGTGTGTGTGTGTGTGCATGCACAGGTGCATGTGTGTAGTACTGGGGATCGAATCCAGCGGTATTCTATCTCTGAACTACACCTGCCGCCCTTTTTTACTTTTGAAACAGGATCTTGCTAAGTTACTATACACTTCACTAGCATGTATGGGGAGGGAGGAAGGGGAAGCAGGGGGGAATACAGAGGGAAAAACACCAAGGGATCTATGCATGTATGTTTGTGTCACTTTGAATATCATCTCACTATGATATATAATTAGAATGCACCAATAAAAACACATACACATTACCATGCACTGAACCTTCGATCCTCCTGTCTCAGCTTCCCAAGTCTGGGATTATAGGCATGTGCCATCTCACCTGGCAGTGCTTGGAGACTTGAGGACAGGGAAGGCACCAGGAAAATATCCCTGGAGATGATTAAAAAGTCTTGGGCTGGACGAGGGTCCATGTCTCTCTTCTAATCTCTCTTGCCCTTAGCCATACAATTATATCACTTCTTTGCACTCTTAAAATGCACAAAAGTGTGTGTTTGTATATGTGTGTAAATATAGCCTGTGCTCTGAGATTTCCCTGCAGGCAGAACTTCTGCATTTTCTTGGTGCCTAGTCGTGTCCAGGCATGTCAAATGTGCTGGATAAATAATTCTTGGTTGATTGAAACAACTTTCAACTTATTTAGCCAATAAGGAAGCTCTAAAGGAGAAAGGCAACTCTACTTTTCTAAAGGTCCTTCCTTGGGGACAGAGAACTGAAATAGAGTCAGTGGTTTTAGTAGAGATGCAAATTATGGAAAAGAAGGTCGAAGTTTTATCTGGTCTGATCAATGATTGAGAGCATGAAGAGCTTTTTAAATGAAAGGTCGTATGTTTTATTGCCTATTTCCTCTCCACAGACACACACACATGCACTTGGATTTGCACGCACAGGTACCTGCACGTTGACAGGTGTGCTCACGTAGCGGGGTTTTTCTGCCATGAGGAATCGTAGCAGGACAAAGGGTTAAGTAAGAATCTTTAGTAATGCTTCAAGTTGTTCTTTGAGGAATAACAAAGAGAGGAAGCAGAGCCTTTGTGGAAGGAAATTCCCAGGCCTCACTTTGAACATTGTCAACCTGCCCCATGAACCCCTGAGGGGTGTCTGATAATAAACACTTGCAAACAAAACAATCCATAAAGGCATTTTTACTAAGATTCTTGCATTCTCACCAAAGACCTAGAATTTTTTCCCCCCTGTATCTAGGAAGTCTAAAGGGGCCTGAGCTTCCACCTGCTGGCCAAGCCCAACAATCCCGGCCCTGCGTGGGGCTGGCATTCGTACGTGCAGCTCCCCCTTGCTCCAAAGACCTTTGATTGTGCAGGGGCCGGAGGTGGAGCTGCTGGGATGCAGACCAGAGACCTGACACCGGGCAGGGCAGGTGTGGGTTGAAGTGTGCAGACCTGAGACACACTTCTCCATCTCCCATGAAACCCCCAGACAACCCGGAGTGTTGCAACTTTGAATAATAAAGCAGTGACTTTCCCCAAGAGTGGGGAGAGGTTGACAAAAGCACAATATATCTGCTAGTCAAGTGTGCAAGTAAGTGACGAATTGGGCTTCTTTTCTGCAGAAGCAAGAAAGAAATGAACAGAACCCTGGAAGCTCAAGTAATATTTTGATAGTAGTTTTCTGTAAGAACCTTAAAGCATATCCGAAGCAAATTGCAAAACCTTAAGCAAAAGTCTAGTTAGGGTCAGAATATTTGTAATATTGTAGCTGATTTATTTCAGAACTAATAAGATGTGAAATCTGTTGTATCCATTTTGTAGATGAATAAATCAAAGATGGATAACTGGTCTATGATAATAGCAAAGTTCTGGGTGATTTGGGGATCTAATATTTGCTCTTACGAGGTGTGTGTGTGTGTGTGTGTGTGTGTGTGTGTGTGTGTGTGTGTTGGACCTGCATGTATGTGCCTCTGTGCTTTTCTTTATTATTAAAATATGCTTAGAATCCCCTTTATTGATTGCAGTCCACCCTGATATCCTCCAGCAGTAGCCTGTTTCAGGGCTACACCAGAATTCACTTCATACTACCAGTGAGGACCAGGTCCGGGAATACAAAGTGGAGCCTTTGTTTGTGAATCGTCATCACTAGTTTCTGAGATTTTTTTAAATTTTTTTTAATTTTTTGCGGTACTGGGGATTGAACTCAGGGGCATTCTACCTCCGAGCTACACCCCCAGCCCTATTTTTTTGTTCTTTTATTTTGAAACAGGGTCTCCCTACGTTGCAGAGTGCCTCGCTAGGTAGCTGAGGCTAGCCTCGAACCCGGATCCTCTGGTCTCAGCCTCCCAAATGCTGGGATTACAAGCTACAAGCGTGTGCCACCACGCCCGGCTCTGAGATATTTTTAGATGCAATAATCACACAAGTCTACTCGTTTGCATCTGCCCAGAATGGCAGGCGACCTCCACTCTGACCCCCGGCACTCAGGACCACACAGACCACAGAGGGGATGACAGGTTCCAGGTTTCACACTAGCCGGGGTCAACAGGAGCCTCCACTCCGGCCTCCTTCTGCCCTTTGTACAGCAACAATGGGCGGAAACACAGCCTTGTTAGAGGAAATTCCCAGGCCATGCTTTCGACATTAGACAGCTGCTTTGCTATGCTGGGTAGGCCCATGAGCATCCAAAAATAAACACACTGGTCTGCAAGGGTTTTTGTGATTTTGCACTGCGCTGTTGGTTATATTTCAAAAGGATTTTTTTAATCTTTTTTTAAGACAGCAAGCCTAGGTAAAACCTGGAAAATAAAATATATCATGGCTTTGCTTTGACTTGACAAACTTGCATCTGCGGGCACCCATTTCTGCAGAAAGGACAGCTACTTCTCTTCCCCTGGGATCTCAAAGCAAGACTGAAGAAGTCAAAGGGATGCTGGGATGCTGCCCAGTCCCTGCGGAAAGATCTGAGCGACCCAAACTGCACCACCAACCAGCCAGTTCCACATCCACGGAGGACAAAGAGTTAGCAGAGAAGCCTGGGGCAGCCTGGGCCACCGACACTGAATTCTCATGTCTCTGGGCATCTCTGTTTCCTCAGCTGGCAGAGAAGATGCAGTCAATGTGGTTCATTTAGCAGAGAAGGAAAGGTGGGTGAGACAGTGCCTGAAGAACTCGGCTCAGAGCGGGCAGAAGCTCTCGCCGCTCTCTTCTTTCCCCAGAAGTCAGATATCCCACCATGGACCTTGCAATCTGGAGGATGGTAGAACCATTTAATTCTATTTTTCAAAATTACATTTCTGAATGGCTAAGAACACACGTCCCTGTAGTAGTTCTTCCAGTTTATTAATAGAGAAGAAATCAAGGACCAATCGCTGCACCCTGCTGATAGTCCCCAGACTCTGCCTGCAAACGTACCAAAATGTGGCAGTTTTCCGTCAGATAGGAAAGTATTTGCAGCACAAGGAATAGCCCACATCCAGTTAAAGAGTAAGCCAAGAAGAGCGGTTTGGAATGAACTTTTCCCTCCTCGTTGTTCTCATTTCTGTCCAACCTACTCCATTGTTGTCAAAAATATCCTATTTTTAAATTATGGCAGCAGAAAAGTAGGGCTAGCTAGAAAAAGTCAGCTCTCGTCACTCTAGACTGGTGTTTTTTTTTTTATCGTTGTTTGTTTGTTTTGGTTTTTGGCAACCCTTTATTTGATGGCTTTGGTTAGGGCAGGGACATCATGAGACTCTTGGAAGGGGGAAGACCTTTGAGGTCATCACCCAGACCCAACCCAGTGCCGGGATCCCTTCGGGAACACCCCAGCCACTGGTCCTCCAGGGTGCTAGAACATTGCCTGGGACAGGATGTTCACCACAGCGAGAGGCTGCTCACCCATTTTTAGACAATTCTGATGGAGGGTAAATCCTTCCGCTCATTGAACTGAAATCTGTTACCCTATAATTTCCACTCATGGGTCTGGTGACCTTTTTTTTCCCACACAGAGAGCAATCTTTGAATATGTGAAAACCTTCAAATGTCCCCAGAACGTTCTTTCAACTCTTCTGCCAGTGATAATCCCCTAATTTTCATTAGTGTGTCCAGTCTCCATTTTTTAAGATGGGATCTATTTCTTGAAGCAGTGTATTACGTACGTCAGCTAATTAATCTTCTCTGCCCTTTAAGGGCTAAATATTAACACACATTTCCAGAAACAAAACCAAGATTTAGTAAGTGCAATTACTTATTTGAAGAAGTAGCTAACAGAGAATTTTAAATTAGATCTGTTTCTTCCTAGACCACTACATGCCTCCAATTATGAAAGAAATATTGGACTGTATGTAGCTCAGCTTGGACTCACATACAGTTTGAGATCTAAGGCACTCCACTAGAAACCTCCCAGCGGGCTCACATTTCTTTTGTTGCTATAACCTGTGTATATCAGTAGAGATGAGTGGGAATTTGAACAGTTAGGAAATGACCAACAAGAATGTGCCACTGAAAAACTCGCTGCAGACAAGGTGGTCATACAGGAAGTACATAGGCAAAGAGTGTCTGTGCAACAGGAAGCCAGAAAGAATGCTGGACGTCCAGAAGGTACTTCATCTGGAAGCTTCGGAGGACAGAGGAGGAAGAGATGGTTGGAGAGATCAATGGCAGTCACTTGAGAGTGCCTGAGTGGCTTGCTTCAGCCCGAGCCTGGTGGCTGGAGAACAAATAGGAAGCATTTGTTGTCTTTCCCGCCTCCACATGCTCCCGACAGGAGCGGAGGCTTGGGGATAGATGACACCATACCCTGCCCCAACGGTTTACTCCAGGCAAAATCTGGCTAGCACACAAGCCTTTAGGAGGCAAAAAAGAAATCCTATGTGTAATCAGAAAGGGAGTCCTAAAGCCAGGTGTGGTGGCGCACACTTGGAATCCCAGTACTTGGGAGGCTGAGACCTGAGGATCCAGGTTCGAGGCCAGCCTCAGCTACCTAGTGAGGCACTCTGCAACTTAGTGAGACTGTATTTCAAAATAAAGAATAAAAAATAAGGCTAGGGTATAGCTCGGAGGTAGAATGCCCCTGAGTTCAATCCCCAGTACCACAAAAAGGGGGGGGGGCAGGAGTCCTAAGCCAGGCATGGTGGTGCACCAGGATTGTAATCCCAGTACTTGGGAGGTTGAGACTGGAGGATTGGGTTCGTAGCCAGCCTCAGCTATTTAGTGAGGCCCTCTGCAAATGAGTGAGGCCCTGTTTCAAAATAAGGAATAAAAAATAGAGCTGGGGTGTAGCTCAGAGGTAGAACGCCCCTGGGTTCAATCCCCAGTACTGCAAAAAAAGAAAGAAAGAGAGTCCTTGCAGCATGTTACAGGGAGGGTCAATGTTAGGGACTGGCTCTGAGTCTATGGGCTTCTGGATTTTTCCTGCACTGTGTGGTAGAGCCATTTCTTTCCCTGTTACTGCCTCTTTCCAAATTCAGATCGCACTTAGGGATGGCACTGTCTTTCTCTTCAGCTTCCTTACTTCAGCCAATACTCCACCCAACCATTACTACTAGTGGATTCCTCTAAGCTGCAGGACGCTGGGGAAAGGCACCAAGGACGATGTTAGTATCTGTTGCTGAGCACCTGGGCATGCCATGATATAATGTCCCGGGATCTCTTTGCTGAGTTGACTCAGAGCACCACAGACACGGCCCTTCAGATTGCCATGAGACACGGAAGAATGCCTGTGCACACTTCCCTGCACGGAGTCTAGCCGGTGCCCTCCATGAAGCCAAAGGTATCTTTCCTCCAACGCTCGTTCTTGTTCCCCACTTGAGAAAAAAAATCAAGCCAGGCGTGGTGGCGCACGCTTGTAATCCCAGCATTTGGGAGGCTGAGACCGGAGGATCCGGGTTCGCGGCGAGCCTCAGCTACCAAGTGAGGCACTCCGAAACTTAGTGAGACCCTGTTTCAAAATAAAAGAATAAAAAATAGGGCTGGGGGTATAGCTCGAAGGTAAAATGCCCCTGGGTTCAATCCCCCATACTGCAAAAAAATAAAAAAAAAAATAAAAATCAAGGTTTAGGGAAGGGTTGTGGACCCACCGGAAGTCACCTGGCAAGAAGGGTAGC
>PVLC010026751.1:0-22442 GCA_004027655.1 Graphiurus murinus
CCCAGCCCTATTTTTTATTCTTTATTTTGAAACCGGGTCTCGCTAAGTTGTGGAGTGCCTCACTAGGTAGCTGAGGCCGGCCGCGAACCCGGATCCTCCGGTCTCAGCCTCCCGAATGCTGGGATTACAAGCGTGCGCCACCACGCCCGGCTTGCCTGGATCTTTTGACAGGTTTTCCCGTCACAGCACTTGTGGATGCTCGAGTTGCAGCTGCCCACAGTTCCTCTGGCTCTCTGGCCTCAGAGCCTAGTAGTTGCAACAAAGACTCCATGGCCTAGAGAGCTGAAGACATTTACTGTGTGGCCCTTCAGAGGAAAAGGTTGCAGACCTCTGATCTAAATTACTTCCTCTTGTTAATTTCACTGATTCTGTTAAGAATTGTTCATTGCAGCTGCTTTTAAAAAGAAAAACAAAGTTTATCTGATCTTACATAAAGCCAGAACATTAATTGGCATATCAAGAAGGTATATTTGACTACAGATAACATTTATTTTTGTGGTTTATGATATTTATTTCAATAAAATTTATTAAACGCTTACAAAATAGAGTATGGTATAATTTCATACCTTCTTCTATTCCCTTATTCACCTGAGGGCATAGAATACCAATTCACTGGGCATATGGTACCAGACTTTAATTTTGTTTATAGTTTAGTCATTGAACCACTTAAATGCATGTTGAGGAGTTTATTAATATTTATTAAGTGAAAATATTTCACTTACAACAAAATAAAAATATCAAAGGAAAAATTATGCAAAAGAAAAGTCAAATAGCATTTTCTTATTAGACGTTGTTTTATTGATGAGCTCCCAAATCCCTCCTAATGATTGTGTATTTAGATTGAAATTTCAGGGTATAATTATTATTTACATACTTAGGGAGCCTTTGGTTATTTAAGGTTTCTAACTTGGAATGTTCTATTGGCCTTCTGATTTTAGTAGTCCTGGAGCATCCATATGTGAATTATTTAGTTGTGGGAAAGAATCGGGGGGAACTGGGCTGAGCCTCCTCCGGTGCGGGCAGCTTAGCTTTCTACATTTGGAAGCTGCAGCCCCACCCAGGCCACATCAGTCAGCACCAACTCAGTAGACACCAGAATCAAGGAGTCAGTTCTGGGAGTTCATCTAGACTCACAGTATGCAGTTTAAAGAGGGCAGGTGTTCTAGGAGGTTCTTTGATGTTCTTAGAGGTTGTGGGGAGACATTTCAGCAAGATCAGCCCAGAGCAGGGACTCGAGTGTCCTGATGCACTAATCCTCCCAGTCGATGCTGATGGGGCCTCCCGTCAGCGTCTGGCTCCGCAGACCAGCTGAGTCCTCTCCTTCCCCTGCCTCACGACGCACTCGTCGGTGGCAGCCCTGGGCACACCGGGAACGTTGGTCCAGCACCCCACAGACGAGGACACGGCAGTGCAGAAACACTTCCTGAAAAGACAGTAAGAATCCTCATAAGAACATCTGCACTGCGGGGCGCCCAGCAGAAGCCAGCCACAACACCGAGTGTTCCACACACATCATTTCAATCCTAATGTTACCATCCCAGATATTTTACAGCTGAGGAAACCAAAACTTAGGATAAATGCCCATCACACATTTGGAAATGTGGCAAAGTTGGAATTGGAGGCAGGTAGGTGACTTAAAAACCCACATTCATAACTTCTGCATTGGGCTGGGCCAGAGGAGACCTTCGTAAAGCAACTTCTCACCACCTAGACATCTTCATTCTTCACAGCAAGGTCTGGGACCAACACGGGCTCCCACGCACTTCTGCGTGGCCCAAGTTCTCTCTGTAAGGAACTGCCTTCAGCTCACTACAGACACTAGGAGAAAGGCCAGGAAAAATGACAGAGGAGGGAAGGACAGAAATGCTATGAAAGGCAGAGTGAGAAGAATGTCGGCTTCTCAAGTGTCCTTATGCCTAAATGTCTCAACAACTTTAACAACAACAAAAACTTCCACCTATAATCTTTTGGGGACAGCCTCTGATAACCTTTACACATGTGCATACATTTTTTTTTTTTTTTTTTTTTTTTTTTGCGGTACTGGGGATTGAACTCAGGGAAATTCTACCTCCAAGCTATATCCCCAGTCCTATTTTTTATTCTTTATTTTTTTGAAACAGGGACTCATTAAGTTGCAGAGGGCCTCACTAGGTAGCTGAGGCTGGCCTTGAACCCGGATCCCCCGGTCTCAGTCTCCCAAATGCAGGGATTACAAGTGTGCGCCACCACGCCCGGCTGCATACATGGTTTTTAATGTAGCATATTCAATATGCACATAAAGTGGTATGACAAAAGTTTTTTCATGCTTGATTTTCTCATGTTTATCATTTTAATAACTGCTTAATGTTGCATAACATTTATATATGCTCTTAGCTCCGTTTGGGAACATTTTCCCTATAAAATAATGCTCCATAAACACATCCAAACTCTTTTTTTTTTTTTTTAATGGTACTGGGGATTGAACCCAGGGGCATTCTACCTCTGAGCTATACCTCAGACCTCTATTATTCTTTATTCTAAAACAGGGTCTCACTAACTTGCAGAGGGCCTTGCAAAATTGCTGAGGCTTGCCATGAACCTGTGATTCTCCTGTCTCAGCCTCCCAAATATTGGGATTACAGGCGTGCACCTCCATGCCTGGTTTGTTTTGTTTTTGAGAAACTTCCAGAACTAGAATTTTTTGATAGAATATGGTGATTTAATGGTCAAAATTACTTATTAGATAACTTTCCAGAAAGGGTACTGATACATATAAGCTTGTGTTATATTTATAATTTTTATAAATGTAATACATACAAAGTGGTGTCTTGTAATTGGCATTTTAAGTACTATTTTCACTTTCTATTTCATTTGTCTTTTCTGTGAACTTTCTGTCCATATATATCCTTTGCTTGTGATTGACCACCACACTGGCTTTTTTTGTCCACACAGATTTCAAATTGTAAGCCTATGATATTCTCGTTGAACAAGCACAGTTATTTTATGGGGTGGGAGGTAAATGTGCACTGAAGGCATTAAGCTTCTCCATGGCCAGTTTCACTGCGTTTTTCTCAGGGGTCATGCACATCTTAACCATGGCTCTTAGAACATCAGCACAGTGGGACACCAAGAAGCAAGGCTCAGGTCCGGGGTTACAAGGTAAAGATGTTCGGCTCACCTTGTGGTCTTTGCCCACAAATTTGAACACTGGGACCTGGAAGTGCTTTGCTAGGTGATCCCGGGATGAGTACTGCTTCACCGAGTCATCCGAAACGCAGCTGCAAGTAGGAAGGAGAGCACATAAGACTTGATCGTTTCCACAGAGGTGGAAAACCAGCCCTGTCCAACATGTCTGTTCCAGGGCAAGGCAAACTGGGTGGAGGCGGGCTGGGCTGCGCTCAAGCTCTTTGAGAATGAAGGAAAAATGCCGTCCCCTCCCTGAGAAGGCATCTTCTGACCTGGCTCTACTCGAATGAAGTGTGTCCCCCGCCAACCTTCCTTCGCTGAATCCACAAACTGGACCCTGTGCTTCCTGCTAGGTGAAAGTGTCAGAAACATCAACATTAGTTTCTAAAAGACCTTTGGCTGGTGAGGCTGTCTTCGTTGGTAATGCATGGCTTCAGGCTTCCTGTAGTTTAGTATTGCATTTTTTAACTTGAATAAATATTTACTGGACACCAACCACTGAAAGGGATACAGAGGGGAACAAAATACAATCCGTGCATCAAAGAGCTGCACAGAGCCCTACATTTCTTAGGGGATAACTGGTTCTACCGGAGAGAGTCATTCACCTCAAATTGTTTGAATTCCTCTTCTCCCAAATGTAATGGTCAGCTGCAATTTGGTAGGGTTTGGGGCTCGCCTCAGGGTGAGCTGGGGAAAAGACTCGTAACTGTTTTTCACAATAAGGTCAGGGTTTTAGATACTGATGAGCGTTTTTTTCCTAAAAGGCCAAGGATCACTGTTGTATTATTTGTCCCATTCTAAATTCTAATGGAATTTTTTTTTTCCTGGACATAGTTGCCGTGTGTGTGTGTGTGTGTGTGTGTGTGTGTGTGTGTGTGTGTGTGTGTGTGGTATGTGTGTGTCTGGGGATTTACACAGGGACATTCTACCTCCAAGTCATCACACCCAACCATAGGTTGCCTTTTTATGGGTACCTAATAGTGTATCTACCAGGCCAGGGGAAAGTGGGAGTCAGATATAGAAGTTTCTGAATCGAGGTTCTTGCTTCATATGCTTACAGAGCACTTTCTGGTTTGTTGCTAACAGCTTTTTCAGTGCTGTTGAAAAATCCAATAAAGTTGTCTAAAAATGAAGTGTCTTGCCGGGCGTGGTGGTGCACGCTTGTAATCCCAGCATTCGGGAGGCTGAGACCAGAGGATCCGGGTTCGTGGCCAGCCTCAGCTACCTAGTGAGGCACTCCGTAACTTAGTGAGACCCGGTTTCAAAATAAAGAATAAAAAATAGGGCTGGGGGTGTAGCTCGGAGGTAGAACGCCCCTGAGTTCAATCCCTAGTACCGCAAAAAAAAAAAAAAAAAAAAAATGAAGTGTCTTGACATACGTTACTACCAGTATCTTATTCCCCCTAACTGGAGAGGATCTAAACAGATGATTTGGTTTCTGACATTTCTTGTATTTATTTACTCATTTTTATTCTCCTAAGATGTGTTACAACAAATATTTTTTGTGTAGTAATGGGGATTGAACCCAAAGGGATTTTACCTCCAAGCTATAACCCCAACTTTATATATTTTTTGAAACAGGGTCTCACTAAGTTACTCAGGCTGACCCCAAACCTGCTATCCTCCTGTCTCAGCCTTCCAAGTAATCGGATGACAGATGTGGTCCACCACACCCAGTTTATAATAAATATCAGTTGCACACCTAATCTGTGCAAGACACTCTTCTGGTGCTGCAGAGGACATGAGGATGGGGGATATAGGGCTGAGAATGGAGCTCAATGGCAAGCACTTGCCCAGCATGCACAAGTCCCTGGGTTTGATCCCCAGAGTACCCCCCTCCCAATATGATGAGTAATATCATCTATTATGTCTATGATAGACTAGTGTCTATAATAATAATAGTAACATTTGAAGCCAAGTGTGATGTCTCATACCTGCAATCCCAGTACTTGGGAGGCTGAGACAGGAAGATCACAGCTTTGAGGCCATCCTCAGCATCTTAGAAAGACCCTCAGCAACTTAGCAAGACCTTATATCAAAATAAAAAGTAAAAAGGGCTAGGGGTGTAGCTCAGAGGGAGAACGTCCCTGGGTTCAATCTACAGTCTCTCTCTCTCTCTCTCTCTCTCTCTCTCTCTCTCTCTCTCTCTCTCTCTCTCTCACACACACACACACACACACACACACACACAGAGTACTATTTTTTTTTTTTTCAAAAGAAAATGAGGCAGAAAGGGTTATTACAAGGTAACAGATCACAGAGTAGAACCCAGGACAAATGTTGGCTTTTAACGTGGCATTTGCTAAGATTAGACAATGATAGTTATGGCAACACCAAGTACATATGTTTAAAAAAAAGTGACATAGGAGAAGCCAAAATAGTTATTATCAAAATGTTGTTTGATACTCACTTTTAGGACCCACTGTTTCTTTTTCTGAAGATTTACTGTCTATATTTTGCTTAGGCTAGTATTAAATTACTTTGCATTCTCTGAGAGCATACCAACTAAAACCAAAGGGAAATGAGTCAGATGTGTTCAACATGATGGAGAAACCAGACTGAGTTAAATTTAAGCTGGGCAATGAATACTCTTCTCAACGAATAATCAAACAATTTAGAAATATGAAGTAAAGTGCAGTACATTTATTTTAGTTTGTGGACTAGTCTCAAATTACTACTATAAATACTCATTCAATAATTCACTGGGGAAATTTTGAATGACCCCAGTCTTTGCTAAGCATTGAGGAAGAAGGAAAAGGAAGCAGGGCTTCTAGTTCACCACTGGAAAAAATCAGGAAAGGCTTCATAGAGGAAATAAATCCCGCTGAATCATGAAGGGCCAGAAAGAATCAGACAGGAAAAAAACGTGGGAAGAAGATTTCGGGCAAAGGAGACAGCATGTACATCAGGAGGCTGCAAGGAATGCTAATTTTAATTGTCAATAATTCTTCTGTCTGGCAGGAGCAGAAACTGGAGGAAGCTGAGGTCAGAGGGTGAGGACCAGCAGCCGTACTGGGGAGGATCATCTCGGTGCACCACTCTGGCCCAGGCTCTGGCTGCCACCATTGGCCTGCTTAAAAATAGGCCCACACTGTTGTGGGTTTCCAGTTCTAGCCCATGCCTACACACATACACACACACACACACACACACACACACACACACACACACACACACACACATTTTACTCTTCACACACAAAAAGGGGACATACCTAAACTGTACAGTTTATTAGCCAGGCACTATGGCACATACCTGTAATCTCAGTACTTGGGAGGCTAAGACAGGAAGACCACCAGTTCCAGGCCAGTGTGGTAATTTAGTGAAACCCTGTTTCAACAAATAAAATAAGTATATAAAAAGGGTTGGGGCTGTAATTCAGTGCTAGAATGCTTCTGGGTTCAATCCCCAGTGCTACAAAAAAAAAAAAAAAAAAAAAAAAAGTGTACAATTTGCTAGGTTCCAGGGTATACAGTGTGAAACCATCACTAATCAAGACAATAGATATTTCTCTGACCCCAAATGTTTTCTCCTGCTTGTTATATTTATTTTTTAAAAAAGTATATAATGATAACTCATTTACTGGGAATGAATTGCCTGCAATCTCAATAATGCTTGTGAAATTTGCTTATATATTTGTTATTCAGACTCTCAGTGAAAGACTGTTTTATATATATATATATATTTTTTTTGTTAATATATATATATATATGAACAAAGATCTAACCCTCAAGTAAATCTATTCTCTAATCAGTATTAAATATATGACCAAAAAACAAAGAAAGAAAAAATAATGCTTCTACTTTTCACTGTTAAGCTTTCTGGGGATCACTTCAACATAGCACGAAACCCAAAGGGCTACGGATCCTCTGCCTTACTGATCCCCCATTAGTGACCTCCCAAGGCTGCCCAGAATGATGACATCTCCCTACCATCAAAATGAGGCCAGGCTGCAGGAGTCTCTAGCTGTAAACCCTCCTGTAAAACCCACCAAGGTGACAAGGAGCCATTGAAAGGTTTTCAGCAGGGATGTGACAAGATCCTCTTTTCCTTTTGAATGGGTTCCCAGGGGGCTTTGTGGAACTGAGATCTGAGAGGTGGCTTAGAAAGCTGTTTTCCTAGTCCAGGGCTGGAATTAAGACAATACATGTGGAATAGAAAGGATGGGCTTTGGCAACTCTTAGTTGATCCTAATATCCATCAAAGATTGAAAAACCATTGGGCAAGGGAAAAAGAGCATCAGGTGAAGGTTGCTGTGGTGAGAGATGAGAAGAAGTAAAAGCAAACTAGAAATTTCCAAATGCCTAGCAAAGGGAAGAACCCCAGGCACTTGTGCCTGCTTGCTAGACCATCTCCCGCTTATTAATCCACAGCTCCTGGCCCTGGGTGAGACCTGTCCCATCTGACATTTAGAATGAGGAATAAACTCATAAGATAGCACTGTGAGTTTGGGTTTGAATGTAATTGTCCTGGGAATGTTGGCAGTGGCTATGAGCACTCTTAGGTTTCCAAGGAAACCTCGATGCACCCCTAGATCTCAGTCCAAGGATCTCTAGGAGACACCATGAAGATCTCTGTCCTCCTAACATCTACCAAGTATTTCTTCTTTCTCCTTCACTACCAAACTTTTTTTTTTTTTTTTTTTGGTACTTGGGATTGAACTCAGGGGCATTCTATCTCCGAGCTATACCTCCAGCCTTATTTTGTATTCTTTATTTTGAAACAGGGTCTCATTAAGTTGCAGAGGGCCTCACTAGGTAGCTGAGGCTGGCCACGAACCCAGATCCTCTGGTCTCAGCCTCCCAAATGCTGGGATTACAAACATGTGCCACCACACCCGGCTATTTATCTGTTTTTTATTACTGCATTGTAGTCATACATCTTTGTTGGGTACAAGCTGGTAGAGGCATACATGCACACATCTCTCATTTAACCCTTCCCCAATTCCTGCCCCATTCCTTCCCCCTCCCTCCTTCTCATGTTCAGTTTAGTGATTGACTTTGATATGATTGTGAAAGTACATCATGTGCATTAGGGTGTTTCCCTCCCTTCACTTGCTGCTTTGAGATGGATAGGGACCAGAACAGGGGACAAAATGGCAAATAAACTACTGGGTCTTGATTCATAATCTGTTACTAAAAGTCTCTTCCTACTCCCTTACTCTTACAATGTGTGGAATCTGCCTTTCCTTCCCTCCTATGCTTAATCAGATCGACCACAAACACCAGGCAGAGAGCGATGACAGGAGATAGAAGCTCTCCAGCCTTCAATCATCATTTGTCACCCACTAAAGTCACTCTCAAACCTTAATTTCTAATCTGTACTGAAAATCTCTTCCTACTGCCCCACTCTGACACTGTCTGGAATATGCCTTTTCTCACCCTCCTATTCTTAACCAACCAACCACAGAGACCAGGTGTAGAATGGCTCCTGGATGCCTCCAAGGACCTTCCCCACCTCAGCTATTCCACAGAAGCCTGGCCAGTTGAATTTCCATTGCCTCGGTGCTGTCTCCCCATCGTTGAGGTAAAACTCCCCAATTAAAGTCGTGCCTGTGTGTTCATACTCCTAGGCCTGATTTCATTTCTATTGTCAAAAGTCCCCTTCTCCTACATCAGCTCCACTTCCTCTGCCCTGTGCTCTCAGCCACCTGAACAAGGATCAGCTCCCACCTGGCACACACTTCACTTCTCGGAGCAGGCTAATTCATCTTACAATGTCCACTATAAACAAGACTATTCTCTGTCCTTCACCTCTAGTCCTGACCTTGTTCCTGAACACACTGCCAACTGCCCACCAAATTCTCTTCCCAGGCATCCTGCAGAAATTTAAAAGGTGAAAGTGCCAGGAGTGATGGCATGTGCCTATCTATAATCCTAGTACTTGGAAGGCTGAGATAGGAGGATCACAGGTGTGAGGCCAGCAGTACGTGTTAACTTAGCAAGAATCTGTTTCAAAAAATAAAATGGGGCTAGGGGTGTAACTCTGAGGTAGACCACACTGAATTCAATCCCCACTACCTACCACACACGAAAAAGTAAAAGTATTTAATATATTATTTTGTATGATGGAATTCAATATTTGTACCTCAAATCTGCTTTTCCACATGTCTTTTGTCTCATTAATGGTCTCTAGCCACCCAAGCTAGACACCTTGGAGACATTTACTTCCTTCTCCCTCACATCTTTACCTATAAAATGTTAAGAAATGGGTCCTAAAGTAATAAAGAGCAGCCTTTGGAAGTGACTGAGCATGCCTGTGAGCACCAGGACTAAGGCAAGGTTCAAGCGGCATAGTTACCCGTCCTGGATGAGGTAGTACTTGAGGATCTCATCGACCTTGGCGGTGGGGGTGGCAAAGCAGCTCTCCACCAGGCTCTCGAGGCCGCTCACATGCACCAGGGGCTCGATGCCAAAGTAGAGGGAGTCTCGAAGCTTGAGGGTGGGCAGAGCTTCCCGGTAGGGCTCTTCAAACTCGTTGTCCTTGAAGATCTCCAGTGTGAACGGAAAGACACCATGATTTCGGCCCATGATTTCCAGGGGGGAGTTTCGAAGGTTGGGGACGTATCCTTCGGAAATGGTGTACAGCCGGGGAAACTCGCAGGTCACCGGGATCAGCAGCTTGCTGGTCCTTATGATGATGTCTCCGCTGCTCCCTGGGGTCTGCTTGGGGAGACCTGTCACAAGGTTGCTGGCCACGATTTTGTCATTCACCACCTGAGCCAGGCCACGGCAGGGGAGGAAAGAATTTGTTTGTTTTTACAGAGATTTCTCACTTTCTCACATTAACTTTCTCCAAACATCTATTTACATCAAAACACATAGAGATCTGGTTGCCTAAGCCTGAGGCTTTTTTTTTTCTTTAAAAACAAAAATCATTATTACTCTCTGTTAGCAAGACGTCCCAACTGTTAAGAGTTTTACCTGCTACTTCTTCATCCACCACACATTCCTTTGGAGCATTACTCATAAAACCCGACCTCTGCAGAATCAGCAAATTCCAAGCTCTGGTATTTTGGAACAGGACAGCATCTGCAAGTTATTTTTTCAGGAGTCTTGGACCTGTGATCCTGCTGCAGTACGACCTCATGCTGAACTCATCCAGGCTTGGACCTCAGCACTCACAATAATGCAGATGGTTTTCAGCTCTATCTCCAGCTCTGCCTGCTCTGCTGTGCACCAGAGAATGGTGCCAACCTCTACCGGAGCATTTCCACTGGATTATTCCCAGAAACAATCCACACCACTCGCCTAAAGTGGGACCACCTGCTCTTTGCCACGTCCCCCATGCCCCACCCCAAGTCCAGTTAGCTCTCTGATTTTCATGTGGTAAGATTCATAAACAGACACTCCTTTAGCCAAACGATCACAAAGGCCTCTGCACTGATCTGCCCGTGTGTCCTCTGTGCTCCACCCACGCTGCACCCCCTGTCAGATCACGGGCCTTACCCCAGTCCCTGCCTAACCCCCTTCCTGTGGGATCGCACCTGCACATCTCTCCCTAGCACACAAGGCAGGTGTTTGGAAGCATTCTCAGCCCCGTCTACTTTTCCAGTTTCCTTTTCCAGTATGAATTCTTTGCCAGGCAGGCTGTGGGGCCCACTCACCTCAGCACAGTACTGAATACTCCCCTGAGATTTCCTCATTTGTTCTCATCTAAAAGGTTCTTTCTTTTCCTCTCTGCTTGTGTAAACCATACGCACATTTTCACCCTGATCCAAGCCCCACTCACCCTTTGCTGGTCTCCTAGAGGTACTGTCATCTGTCTCTCTGCTCATCCCTTACGGACATGAAATGTCAGTAGGATGCCGTCTGTTAGGAAGCCATGCATCTCAGTACTGCTGCGTGACTGCCTAACAGACAGGCATCTTATTCTATACACCCCTCGGAGCACAGGCAGTGTGCAGAATTTTGGATGATAGTATAATAAACCTTTTGCCTCAACTTGGTTCAATTCTGGGACCCACTACCTCTCCAATGAACCATCATCTCAATTAGTTACTTTCTTCAAATAAAATGACTGATGCTATGCACGCAGGGAAATATCTATGCCTACAGGAGACAGAGGGCTGTTTGAGAAGAGAGATGGCTGAGTTTTTCATCCCGTAGCCTCACAGCGCCAGGACTGCAGCAGGTGCTTAATATCATGTTTGTTGAATGAATAACTTGGATGTTTTGAGCTCAGTTCTTATACGGGGAAATATGTCATCTACGACACAAGCTTCACTGCATACCTCTGTCAACCACCTCCCAAATTACTGGCTTTGGGTCATTCCCCAAGTGTCCACAGGAGGAACCTACATCAACCACAGTGCCGCATGTCTTGAGGGAGAAGAGGAGGTTGACGTGGGTGCCGTTGGACACTCCTCGGCAGGAGGTGTTGGTCAGGAAGAGCTCCAGGCCACCAGCCAGCTCCCGGGGGACACTCACTTCAATGGTGCTTGACTTGCATGACACGGGGACTGTGTGAATGAGGGCTACAGTTAGAACAGTGAAACCTGGAGTAGAAGAAAAGGCAGGGAAGGCTTCCAGGGAAAAGAATCCCCTGCTCACTTAACCTGTGCTGAAATCAATGGGGCTCAAAATAAGTTAGTGAGCCGGGCGTGGTGGTGTACGCCTGTAGTACCAGTGCTCTAGAGGCTGAGATAGGAGGATCGCAGGTTCGAGGCCAGCCTCAGCAACTTAGTGAAACTTTGTTTCAAAATAAAAATTAAAATACTGTTGAGGTTGTAGCTCAGAGGTAGAACACCCCCCTGGGTTCAATCTCCAGTAACACACACACACACACACACACACACACACACACACACACACATACACACACAAAGTTAGTGAATAAAACTAGGTTTCTTAACTCCCAAGATTATGGTCAATAACGCTCCTCAAATATATTGCTTCTTGAAATAGGAAATACTGTGTTCAAGTTTCAACAAACATTTGGTTCAAAGTGCAGCTAGTTAAATTGGGTATGGTGATGCACACTTGCAATCCCAGTACTTGGAAGTCTGAGACAGGAGGATCACAGATTCGAGGCCAGCCTCAGCAATTTAGCAAGGCTCTCAGCGACTTAAGAAGATACTGTTTCAAAATAAAAAATAAAAAGTACTGGAGAAGGGAGTAGCTCAGAGGTAGAATGCCCTTGGGTTCAAGCCCCAGTACCACAAAATAACAAAGTACAGCTAACATAACTTTGTGAAATAACTTTTAGCCTCAACACAGTTTACAGGCAATACAGAAAAGTACTGCTTTGATAGAGGCCTAAATGACTCAACGGTGCTGCTTAGATTCTACCGTTAATTATTGCCCCACAAAACACAGGTAATAAATACAGCGTCAGTGCACTTGGGGAAGACTTCTGAATTGTCCCTGCATTGCTCGGTAAACCATAAACTCGAAATTCCACTTTAACTTCACATAAAAAAGATTGCTTTTCCTTAGCGTTGCCACGTTCAGTTCTCCAGACTCCAATATGTGAAGTGCATCATAACAGTGGAATATATAAGACATAAGAAATAGGTGCTCGTTAAATACTTGCTGAATGAGTGGATTAATATTTTGGATGTCAAGAGCTAGATTTCCAGAAAAATAGTCCTCAGAGAACTGTTGATGGGAGAAAAATCCATTTCCCAGGGCTTCAACTTAGTTTCAACCCTATTATCTGTTAGAAAAAAGAACTTCTTCAATGTTTTTTTACTTTTTTTTTTTTTTTTTGGTGGTACTTGGCATTGAACCCAGGGGCATTCTTCCTCCTAGCTGCAACCTCAGTCCTATTTTATTTTTATTTCTTTTTTTAGAGCTCTAGACATCTAGACAGGTTTATTTAGGAAAGCAAGAAATCCACATTCAAGGGATGTTATGATCAGATATAAAATGCCCCCTGAGGAGCTCAGGGTTGATACAGTTAAGTTGTAATCTCATCAGTAGATGAATCTGGTAGTAACTAGGCCAGCAGGGTGTGGCTGGAGCAGGTGGTCCCGGGGGGATTGTCTTTGAATCCCTCGCTTGCTTGCTCTCTCTTGCTTCCAGGCTCCACGACCTGAGAGCAGAGCCTGGCTCTCTTCCTCTCTCTCTGCTTCCCACCACCATTCCCTGAGCTTCAGACCCTGGACTCACATGGACTGAACCCAGAATCTCCAAAAAACTGAGCAAATAAATCTTCCTTTCTCCAAGTTGCATGGTCAACTTTGGATTATAGCAGTGGCCCCTTGGGCGCATTACTCTTCTTTTATAGGAAATTATACATATATACATATATATACATATATATAAACTATATATATATATTTGTGTGTGTGTGTGTGTGTGTGTGTGTGTGTGTGTGTGTGTGTGTGTGTGATGGAACCCAGGGGCATTCTACCTCGTTTTATATTCCTTATTTTGAAACAGGGTCTCACTAAGTTGCGGAGAGCCTCACTAAGTAGCTGAGGCTGGCCGTGAACCCAGATCCTCCTGTCTCAGCCTTCCAAATCCTGGGATTACAGGCATGCACCACCATGCCTGGCTACTGCTTCAATGTTTTATACTTTCAAACTGAATATTAGTTGTACTGTTATCCATAGAAATTAGAAAAAAATTCAAAAGTAAACTGCAAAGGAAAGTTAGCCTTTTGGACACCTTTTCTTAGAGATCTCCTCTTTTGAATGACTCCTGAATGATGACTCAGAGAATACACTGCTCGAAAGATCCATGTTCTGAGAGATGAGAATCCGACACACCGGGGGAGACAGGCAAGAGTTTTCAAGGGAGGAGGAAGTAGAAACAGAGCAGAGGTCAAGCCCTACCTTGGCAAGTGTGGTTATCCTCAGACAGCACCAAACCCCGGGGACATTCGCACTGGTAGCTTGTCTCAGACCCAAGGCAAGAATGGCTGCAGCCACCATTGTTACTGTGGCACCCTTCAATGTCTGCAGTGGAAACCGACAGAAAAAGGAGTCATCCCACAACCGTCTCCCCAAGAATATGGCACTTAGTTAACATCAGGGATTGTACCTGGCTCATGACAGTATCCCTGGGGTCTAACCCAGTACTGAGACATGTAAGCAAGCCCCCAAAATGTTTGTTAAATGTTATAACTATAAAGAACAATCTCCCAACATCCACACCTTCCTACCCACTATCTGGGCATTTTGTAGAATGTCCTTTAATTTGGTTTTGTCTGATGTATTTCTCATAGTTATACTGGGGTTATAAGTTTTCAGGGATAACACCTGAAATTTTTTCATAATTGCTGTAACATTGAATTTGCCCAATTTTAAAATGGATAGAGTACTATTGATGAAAAGGTACTGATGAGCCGGGCGTGGTGGTGCACGCTTGTAATCCCAGCATTCGGGAGGCTGAGACTGGAAGATCCGGGTTCGCGGCCAGCCTCAGCTACCTAGTGAGGCCCTCTGCAACTTAGTGAGACTCGGTTTCAAAATAAAGAATAAAAAATAGGGCTGGGGGTGTAGCTCGGAGGTAGAATGCCCCTGAGTTCAATCCCCAGTACCGCAAAAAAAAAAAAAGAAAAGGTACTGATGAAGTATCAATTCAGCTAGACAAATTCAGTGGACAAGAAGTGCTACAGATTGGCTGGGTCACTGGCCGCTCCCAGGATCTCTAGGAACAAGAACACTGTGTAGAAAGGGTCTCAGGCTGACGGCACATTTTAAAAATAAGGCCAGGAGACTAGAGATGTAGCTCACTGGTAATGTGCTTGCTTAGCAGGAATAAGGCCTTGGGTCCAATCCCCAGCACTACAAAGACAAAAAAAAAAAAAAAAAAAAAAAAGCCTGGAAAAGACACTACGACAATCCACTTTAATATTTTGCATTTTCAAAACACATACTCAGTCAAATAGACAAAAGGGAAAACTACTCAGCTGAAAACAGAAGAAACTACCACATAATTTTAAATATAGCCAAGGAAAAATATTAACCTTTGTGGAATCTGGGCATTATCTTTTAGGTCAGGGTTGCCAAACTCTAACCTGCTACATGTTTTATAAATAAAGTTTTATTGGCACACGGCCATGCCCATTTGGTACCTAGTGTCTATGGCTGCTTTCTCACTACAAAAGAAGTGAGTAGTTTTGACTGATTCTATATAGTCCACAACATCTAAAATATTTATTATCTGGCCTTCACAGAAAAAAATTTGCTAACCTTTGTTCTAGGTTAAGATAATGGAAGGAAATATTTCAAGTCATTTGAGATGCTTAGGGAAAGATGTAAGCTGATTTCCAGATATAGGTATAACTCTATCTATTCAGTGATAGTTTTAAAAAATTAGTTCTTTGAAACATCAGTAAGCTAACTTAAGATGAAAAACATTTTTGTGAAACCATATAAAGAGAATAATTGTGCAATGAATTGACCTTTGAAAAACTTAAAATACATTAGGCATCATCTGTTTATAAATCTGTGTATTTTAAAAGGATATAAACACAGTTTATGGACTTTTGAAATAGTTGACATTATATATAACAGTGCTGAAGAGAGCATAAACTATGCTGTAAGATGTTTAAATTTACATTAATAAAGTTTTTTTTTCTAAAAAAGTGACTTTTTTTTTTTTTTTTTTTTGCAATTCTGGGGATCAAGCCCAGGCTCTCATGTTGGCTAGCTCTACCACTGAGCTACATTCCCACCTTCCCCAAATGACCTTTGTTACATCATTTTATTTATGAGTTGTAATTCTAGTATTTGCAAAATGAAGAGGTCATCCTTAACATTTACTCAGGATATTTTCAGGTCTAAAAAATGCAGAGCACAAAATAAACTGATAATCTGAATTCCTTAAAGGATTAAGTCTTATAGGAGGATATACCAAAATGTTTAGAATGAACATATCTGGCAAGGGGAATTGTAGGTAACTTTAATTATCTTCTTTTTACTCCACTATAATTTTCCTATATTTTTCCAATAGAACAAAACAATAAACTTACTTAAGAATTTAAAAGGGCTGTTTATTTATTTATTTATTTATTTATTTATTTATTTATTTTTGCGGTACTGGGGATTGAACTCAGGGGCATTCTACCTCCGAGCTATACCCCCAGCCCTATTTTTTATTCTTTATTTTTGAAACCGAGTCTCACTAAGTTGCGGAGTGCCTCACTAGGTAGCTGAGGCTGGCCACGAACCCAGATCCTCTGGTCTCAGCCTCCCGAATGCTGGGATTACAAGCGTGCGCCACCACGCCCGGCTTCAAAAGGGCTGTTTATTTTTTAAGATATAATTATTTAATAGCTCTACTACAGAAATAAATGTTTAGACTATCAATAAAACTTAAGGTTTACAAATGGAAATATTAATTCTATAGTATAACTCCTGTAATTTTTATCATTTGCTTAAATATTTTTCAGTTATAGTTATTAGGTTTTAAGATTATAGAAGATTAAATGTAAGATTCCAATAAAACACTCATAAATAACTACAAATGTTCCTCATCGACTATTTAATTAATACTCAAATGTGTAAAATTATTGCATAAAATAATTAGGATTTAAGGAGGATTCAGGACATTACCCTTATTAAATAAAATTTAAAGTACATTTAGTTCTGTTATAAGGGACAGTAGCTTAGTTCCCTTAACTAAGGGAACATTCTAAGTATAATAATATCTCTTAGTTAATAATGTAAATTTTGTTTCATGGAATAAATTCTGTTCACTACCCATAATTTTTCTTTTAGGGTAGTATTTTATTATCTGGAACATAACAAGGATAAAGTAAATTTTTATAAGCATTATTAATCCACAAATTCAATTACCTGTGGGACAAATCATATATCCTTGTAAATAATAACAATAAAGCTATTTATTTCTCCATGTTGCACTCCCTGCTAAGAGAACTCAGATTTATGAAAACAGAAGTGATGAAATATTCCTGTGACCATTCACAAAGGCCAATGTGCCTTAGAGAAGGGACCTTGTAGCCCAGTGCAATGGCACATGCCTGTAATCCCGGGACTTGGGAGGGTGAGACAGGAGGATCGCAGGTTTGAGGCCAGCCTCAGTAACTTAGTGAGATGCTGTTTCAAAATAAAAAGAGCTGGGGGATTAGCTTGGCAGTAGGGTGCCCCTGGGTTCAATCCTCAGTATAAAAACAAAACAAAACAAAAACAAAAACAAAAACAAAAAAAACAGGAGGGAGAGAAGAGACATTGTCTAAGTGTCACATAATAGTGATTATCAGATGGTATTCCATGAATATGTATAACTATTATCAAGTAAAATAATAATAGTAGACAATTTCCATTTGAATTACTTGTCATATATTAGAAATTATTTTTGTTACTTAGACATAGAAAATGTACACAGCATCTCTGCTCTTAAAATTAGATCATTTTATTTCTTTCCCTAAATTGTATTAATCTCCAATAAATAGAAAAAAGAGAAAATGTAAACCAGTTTCCCAAACTTCCAGAACAGTAAGAATCACCCGTAGAACTTGTTAGAAACGAGGACAGGAAGGCCCTGCGCTGGCCTTGGGAAGCAGTGTCCTGGGGCCTCTGGCTGGAGTCACTCACCTTCACAGGTCTTGCCGTCGTGTCTGAGCACACGGCCAGCTCCACACTCGCAGCGATAGGAGTTTTTGAGGTTCACACAGATCTCGCTGCAACCACCATTGTTTTGCTCACATTCATTTTCATCTGTGGAGGAGAAACCACACTGTTTCCATACTGCTGAGCAACACAGGCTTGTCCCAAGCCCCTGAGCAGAATCTCTGCACAGGCCAGGCGTGGGCCTTGCTGGTGTCTTGCACCACCTGCAGCCCGCTGGGCAAAAGCGTGGGGAAACGAAGTGCCTTTGTGTCCTGGGTACACCGGCCTTTGGGACTGGTGAATCGCACTCTCTCCAAACAGTTCCTGGGAAATTGCTAAATAAATGCAAAGTTGTAAATCAAATTGTGTTTTAAGCCATGAAAGAAGCTAACAGTGCAGAAGGAAGTGCCTGATAAAATAATCTGGGAGGTAGCCTTCTGCTGTAACATGATCAAACTGTTCTCAAAATCTATTTTAGCAAATGGAATAGAATCACATTATACTTACGCAATGATTATTAACCTTTTTTTTAGGGAGAGGGAGACAGGGGATTGAACCCAGGGGCATTCTACCTCTGAGCTACAACTCCAGCCCTATTTTATTTTTTTAAATTTTGAAACAGACTCTAAGTTACTGAGGGTGTCTCTCAGCTCTCTCAGCTTCCCAAGTACTAGGATTATAGGCGTGCGCCATCATGCCCATCTCTCAATTATTAACTTTCTTTTTTTTTTGTGGTACTGGGGATTGAACCCAGGGGCATTCCACCTCTGAGCTATATCTCCCAGTCCTATTTTCTTTATTTTGAAATAGGGTCTCACTAAGTTGAGGAGGGCCTCACTAAGTAGCTGAGGCTGGCTGTGAAACTGCAATCCTCCTGTCTCAGCCCCCCAAGTACTGGGATTACAAGCATGCACCACTATTGCCATCTCTCAATTATTAACCTTTTAAAGAATCTGATGAGCCTGACATTGTGGTGTACACCTGTAACCTCAGAACTTGGGGAGGCTGAGACAGGAGCATCATAAGTTCAAAGCCAGCTTCAGCAATTTAGCAAGGCCCAATAGAAACTTAGCAAGATCTTGTTTCCAAATAAAAAATAAAAGAGGTCTGGGGGTACATCTCAGAGGTACAATGTACCTGGGTCCAATCCCCAGCACCACACACATAAAAAAAAGGATCTGATGAAGCCATGCATGGTGGTATGGTGCACACCTGTAAACCCAGTACTTGGGAACTGAGATACTGAGATGGGAGGATTTCAGGTTTGAGGCCAGTCTCAGCAATTTGGTGAGAGCTCCAGCAATTTAATATGACCTTGTTTCAAAATAAAAAATAAAATAGGTCCAGAGGTGTGGCTCAGAGGTAGAATGGCCCTAGGTTCAAAATAAAAATAAAAATAAAAAATAAAAGAATCTGATGAAAGACATGTCGTCTTATAAAAAATGCACCATGGGCAAGAAATGTCTACTCCCTTCTTTCTACAAAGAGAGAGAAGCTCGGAAACTAAATTTATCATGGTCCTCAGGAATAACAGACCTGGATACAGGACATAAGCCAGGGACTAGGGTTCAACAACACTACGAGGTGACAGGAGGCATGGCGTTGGGCCCAGGAAAGAAGATAGGTGACACTGAAACCCTGCTTAGGTCCAGGACCTCAGAAAACTTCCCCTTGCTAGGGTTGGATATCTTTTAAGTGCGTCCCCAGCAACAGTTCCTGTGTTGGAAGCTTGGGTCCCAGTGTGATGATGTTGAGGGGTGATGAGACCTTCAAGAGCTGGAGCCTAGTGAGAGGTCCTTAGCTCATCAGGCTCACTGCCCTTGGAAGGGATCGACAGGGTTCCTCAGTTGTTCTCTAGCTTCCTGTCTCACCATGTGACCTCTCCTCTCTCTTGTGTTCCTGCCAATGATGCCATTTACCACGAGGCCTTCTCCAGAGCTGGACCACTGCCAGCTGCATACTCTGAACCTCCAGAAAAGTGAGCCAAATAAATCTCTTTTCTTTATAAGTTACCTAGCCTTGGGCATCTCATTAAAGTAACAGAAAATGGACTAATACACCTCTCAAAGAGATCAAGAGGAGAAGAACTTTGCTGGGTAGAAAAGGAAACAATAGGAAATTCTTTGCCTGAGGCTTTAAGAGAGAGAGAAGCATTCATAAACAAAGGAAACCCCAAGCCAGGGCCCTGCCATAGTTGAAGAATGGATTTATACTTCCCACATGGTGTGGGGATATTGAAACTGAGAAACTAATGTAAAATTTGGCCTGGACTGGTAAAGCTTCTGGAATACCTGGCAGAAGTATATGAAACACTGAACTGTCATAAAACATCATCAAAACCAGATGACGAGCATGGAGAGCTACAGAAAAGCAAATACAACAGAGGATAGTCTGCCATGAAACACTAGAAATCATCCGCCATGAGAGAGGGAGGGTAGGCAAGGTAACAGGAGGGCTTGAACCAGAGGTAACAGAATATTTTTCAAATTACCAGAAAGATAAAAGAAAGAAAATAACTAACATAAGTGTATAAGAAGATGAGGCAGAACCAGATCAATAAAAAAATTTTGAACTTGTAGAAGTGAACAATACAGTGGGTAAGAGTAAATCTTAACGGGCTCTCTCTTTCCTTCCCTGCTGATGTTGCTTCAAAGTGGACAGGCAGAGGCTGGCGGCCGTGCTGGACGTCGACATGGCCACACCTGGCTTGGGCTCCGTAGTGGCCTCCTTTCCAAGCCTGGACTACTTACCTTGGGATGGATCTGTTTTTAGCGTGAGGGACGGATAAACCTCTACTTATTTAGGCCATTGTTACCTGGGGTTGATTATTATTTACAGCCAGTTTAAATGCCCTACACACCAGCAATTCCATCCCTATGGTACAACCGAGAGAAAATCTCACGCCTGGAGTAAGGTGTCATTTTTATGTTAGATCTAAGAACACATAAGACAATGCTATATGGCACAGTGTTATGGGTACAAATAGAAATAATAAGAGCATTAAAAACAAGGACCTGAAGAACATATGCCACCTTCCAAACAGTGATTACCCCTGGCAGGCGAAAGAGGAACATGGGATGGAGCATGATGACCTAAATCTGCAAAATTTTAATTTTATAAATGGAAGGGACATTTAACTATAGTTAAATCTGGGCACATGTGCATCTGTTATATTATTTTTCTTGCTCTCTTCTCTCTGTCTGAAAACCTACATAATTTAAAATAATTCCTCTCTCTCTAAAATAATAAAGATAAAATAAAAATGAATAAGTGAATAAATTGTCACATTTAAATAAAAATGGAATAAAAACTGAAACTGAGATATGTACATACACACAAAAGTCTGCCTATGATTTCAGAGGATTCATGATCTCTTAGGGCCCAGGTAGGAACCTGGGGCTTCGATAGACAAAGATGTTCATGATATCCTGTTAAGGAAGTGATATGTATGCTATGCTACCTTTGATATAAAAAGTAAAGGTCAATAAATATATATTTGTGTTTTTAGATCTGTCTTGAAATTGTGGAAGTACATGTAAGAACACGAGGTTTTAGAACACATTTTGAAGTGAATTTAGAGCACATTTCAACTCGGATGCTCAATTTTCGTAAAAAATATTTGATTTGTATTTATGTACTGAGTAAATACAGATAAAATTTTAATTAGTTGCTCATCAAGGTGTCCCAGATATTTTTCGTTTTCTGATGACTGAATCGAATGTTAGTTTTCCAATTAAAATGAAGTAAAATTAAAGTTCAGATCCCCAGTCACACTAGCCACATTTCAAGGGCTCCAAAGCCCCAATTCTAGACTATTCTCGATTGTGACATAAATTTGGCATGAGCTTTAGCCATGAACAGAAAAGGCAAAGACCATGCAAGTGTTCGGAGACACACACTGGGGGAATGGGGAGTTTGGGGGGGGGGGGTAGAAACACCCTCATAGCCTGTTTCTACCTCCTGACTTGTTTCTTACCAAAGCACGTCTGCCCATCAGGGCCTAGCACGGTTCCTGGAGAGCACGTGCACTCGCTGGTGTCCAAGCAGCTGCCGTGGCAGTCTTCATCGCAGATGTCATAAAAATCTGTGGAAGGATAAAGATCACCCTTTGTGAGAGGTGAAGACCAGAGGACACTCACATGCTCACATTGAGTGTGTGTGTGTGTGATGCTGAGGACCGAACCCAGAGGCACTCTACCTCCCAGCTACACCCCTGGACCTATTTTATTTTTTATTTGGAATCAGAGTCTTATTCAGTTGCCGAGAACCTCACTAAGTTGCTGAGGCTGGCTTCAAACCTGTGATTTTCCCGTCTCAGTCTCCCAAGTACTGGGTTTTCAGGCGTGCACCACCACACCTGGCTCTCACTCACTCTTCAGAGAATCTCATGAGTGTAGTCTTGGGGTGTGAGCTCTCAGTCACCATCAAGAAAATTCTTCTGGTTCAGGATTTACATAACCCAATGGAAAGGGATAATCTGCTTAGGACATCTTCTATTATTTAGATCAATGATTCCCAGTTTCAGGCTGCCCTGTGAATATCCATAGGGTTTCTGCAAATCTAAAATGTTACCAAACATGAACTATAGACTAAGTGAAGGGTTATTTTCTACTCTTCTCTGTATTCTTAAAAACACACACAGGGGCTGGGGTGTAGCTCAGAAAGAGTGAGCTTACCGAGCATGTGCAAGGCCCTGGGCTCCATTCCCACCACCTCATATTTAAAAAAAAAAAAAAAAAAAAAAAAAAAAAAA
>PVLC010026752.1:0-22441 GCA_004027655.1 Graphiurus murinus
GATGAGCTTAGGCTTGAAATCTAATTTATCCGATATCAAAGTTGCTACTCCTGCTTTTCTTCGAGTTCCATTGGCATGAATTACCTTACTCCAGCCCTTCACCTTTAGTTTGTGGGAATCTTTGTATGTAAGGTGAGTTTCTTGAAGGCAGCATATAGATGGATTCTGTGTTTTGATCCATTTTGCCACCCTGTGTCGTAGAATAAAGTAACTAGGTGAAGACAAAAACAGAAAAAATGTGTTCATAGAACACACATGTTGTTTAATTTAACAATTATTCAATTCCATACTTCTCTGTTCTTCCCACTCTTCATTAGATGGGAATTAAGTTGTTTATATCATTATATAAGAGTAAGTGGGGAAACAAAATAAACAAAGAGAACCTACCTAAACTAAATGTCATTTTCTTAATGTCTATTCTCAATGAACATATTTATTAAAGAGACTGGGAAATGAAGAAAGGTAAATAAAATAACCAATTTCCACTTAAAAGGGTCCAGCAGTCATCTAGTACAAATTATCTTATAAATAAGAAAACTAAAAACAATGAGGTAAAATGATTTACCTGACATTCTCTAGTTATGAAAGTTGATTTCTGGTGTCCTAGTGTCCAGCTTTTCCCAGTTGACCAACGTTATTTCACTCTAACAATGTTGTTCATTTTTTCCAATAATAAAGAACTGATTGCTTTTCAAACATAAATAAGATTTGAAATAAAATTTATCCAAAAACCTTATTTATAAGGTATCAACTTCAAAGGAATCAATTAATGCTGCAAAGATTCTGTTGAAAAAAATTAAAAAGCCAGCAGAGCAATAGACCAAGATGTAAAAGAAAAGGGCCTTTTCCTTGCTATTATTTAACCTTTATGTACCACTTCAAATGGATAACCTTGATGAGAAAGTAAAGGAATCAATTTTGTTACATTTCCTGTCCAAGGGTGACAGTAAATTTTTGAAGTGCTTACCAGAGAAAAGGGCTTGGATGGTTGTCTAGCAACAAAGTAAACAAACATATTGGTGTAATCTAACTGCTCTTAAGAAGGGATTCAATCTCATTATTCATTTATGAAATCTATTTATTAAGTTAAAGGAACCAATTCAAGGCATGGCAGGGGTTTGGGTTGGGAGACAGGGTGCAACAGGTGGAGTAAATTTCAAAAGTTCTGAAATTATCTACTTGCTCCTTGTGAGGATGAATTCATTTTTTTTCCCGTAAGTCAAGTGGACCTATGTAGAAATAGATTAAATACCAATTGGCCACAATTCTTTTTAGATAAATATTCAACATCTATAATATATTCAAAGAATAGAAATGATAAAATACTCCATGGTCACTGAATCATAAACTGTTAAGTACTTTGTACCTAAGAAGTGACTTCTGCTATTATTCCTTTTAACTTGAAATATGTGCTGAGATAAAGGGTACTTGACTATAACTGGTTTGACAAAATAATAACATCCGTCAAAAGAGCTAATTTCATAAAAAAATTTTCAAGAAGAAAAACTTGATTTGGCTTAACTGTGACATCAAATATGTTAAGTAGGGGAAGAAAAAAATAAAAACTCATTTACAATTCTCTTGTGATGTTCATCTACCATTGTTGCAGTATTCTATCTACTATAATCTCTCTTTTTTCTTTTTATCTCCAACCCAAACAAGAGAATCTGGCTCTTGTTTCTAAAGTAATCAAATAAGAATCTTCCATCTTATCTCTAACATTATCTATAAGAAGCTTTGGTACATTCCATAACTACCTACTTCTTGCTTTGTTTTAGAGTTAATAACAGGGTCACTGACATCTCCATAGTTTCTCATTCATGACTATTGCACTTTGTTTTGTTTGGTACTAGAAATTGAACCCAGGGATGTTCTATCTCCAAGCTACATCCCAGCCTTTTTTTTTTTTTTTTTTTTGGAACAGGGTCTCCCCAAGTTGCTGAGGCTGACCTTGAACCTGTGATCCTCCTGTCTCTGCCTCACAAGTGCTGGGATTTTAGATGTGCACCACCATGCTGGACTGTGACAATTACACTTTGATTTGTCATGATCTCTGACATTTGTGTCCTTGGATTTGCAAGTTATGACTCCAGTTCAATATTTTAGTTTTCTTCATTTTTCCTGATTTTATATTCTTCTCCCACCTCTGAGATTTGTCTCTATTCACGGACTCTATATATGCAGAATTTCTCTTGACACATTTATTACGAATTTAACATAATAATTAAACAAACTTTAAACATTTGGACACAATTCTTTCTAAATAAAATATTAAACAACTATAATGTTTTTGAGTAGTGTTTTTAAGATCTGTTGGGTTTTTAAATGTAATGAATTTTTCATGAATTAATGCAAATAATAATAAAAAGATTTAAATGATCATGTAAACAGTTTGAATAATTTAGAGCCAATCAAACTCATTTTAAATGCAATGGTTTTGGAGACCACATTGTATTTGAATATTCTAATTGTGAATTTAAAAATGAAAGATAATGATGATAATAAAGATTATGTTATAATAATATAATTATATAGTAGTATAATAACATAAAATTATATTAGAATAATAACCATTACTATTATTATCATTTTTAGTGCTATCTGATTCTAGTATGGTACCAGATTTCTTACTGAAGCTCAACAAATGTTTTCTAGAGTATTTGCTAATTGCTTTAGAGATAGGGAGACGAGCATCATTTTAATATATTACTCAATGAGGTCACACAAGAAATAGGACAAAAGAGCTGAAATTAGAAATTGGGTTTTCCATGACTTTGAAGCTAGTGCTTCTAGCCACCTTGATAAATTTCTCATAAGAAGCCCAATCGTCACTCTCCTAAAACTCTATTAAAAAGAAAAGAAATTAAGCCGGGTGTGGTGGCGCATGCTTGTAATCCCAGAATTCGGGAGGCTGAGACCAGAGGATCCGGGTTCGCGGCCAGCCTCAGCTACCTAGTGAGGCACTCCGCAACTTAGTGAGACCCGGTTTCAAAATAAAGAATAAAAATGGGGCTGGGGGTATAGCTTGGAGGTAGAATGCCCCTGAGTTCAATCCCCAGTACCGCAAAAAAAAAAAAAGAAATTAAGTAGGTGATTTCAACCAGGAGCTTTAAAGAAATTGTTTTACCTTTGAAAAAGATGCCTATGATAGTAAATTTTATTTGTCTACTTGAGTGATCCAGTGGATAGCCAGATTAAACCTTGTTTCTGCAGTATTTGTGTTTCTGGGTGTACCTAAGAGGATCTCTGGATAAGATTAATATTTGAATTGGTGGACTCAAAAATAGATTATCCACCCCAAAGTAGTTGATCATCAGTCCATCTGTCTTTGGTTTGAATAAAACAAATACAGAGGAAAGAGAAATGCAGTCCTTTTTATTTTCTGCCTCCCTGCTTGATTGGGACATCTCAACACATCCTTTCTTGTCCTTTGAGTGGGATTTATACCATTAGCTCTTCTGATTCTCAGGCCTTAGAAAGACTGAATTATGCCACAAGCTTTCACATAACCTACTACAAAGTATGAGACTTCTCAGCCTCCCTAAGCATACAGCCACTTCCGCAACACACACACACACACACACACACACACACACACACACACACACACCTATCCTGTTTTCTAGAGAACACAGAATAAAGTGCCTACAGAAGAAGAAACAAGAAATTGTTCTGATAAACAGTTGAATGTGAGTATAAATTGGTACAAACACCTCAAAAACACTTCTGTAATCTTTATGAAAGTGAACCTGTTACCAGCAATTCTATTGCTGAGTATATACCAAAAACAAAAAGGTTCATATGACTACAAAATGGCATGCATATGGATAATCACATCACCTTTATTTATAATTGTCTAAATTCAAGGCAGCTTAAAATCCATAAAGAATAAAATGGATAAATAGACTGTGCTATATTCTATTATCTATTGAAGTATAACCCAACACTAGAGAAAGAACAACTATGATTTCACTGACATAAAACTGAGCCAAAGAACTTTTACACAAAATAGTACACTGCATGGTTCCATGAAGGTTAAACAGGTAGAAAACTGTTGAATGTGGGGAGAGGGGGGTTTCCTTTGACAAGGTAGCATTAACTGAATGGGACAAAGGACTTAGAGTGCTGGAAAAACATACATTGGGCCAGGCATTGGTCAAACTCTCATATGCATTTATACACATTCACTATATAATTTAGATGTAGATGTGTACATTTGTAACTGAGACTTTAACTATAAAAGGAAATGATCTAGAATGAGACAAAAAGAATTATTATTAAAGATTATCAAAATCTAAACAATAGAAATGTATAAATTAAAATTTTAATTTTTTTTTTTTTTTTTTTGCGGTATTGGGAATTGAACTCAGGGCCATTCTGCCTCCGAGCTATACCCCCAGCCCTATTTTTATTCTTTATTTTGAAACCGGGTCTCACTAAGTTGTGGAGTGCCTCACTCGGTAGCTGAGGCTGGCCACAAACCCGGATCCTCCGGTCTCAGCCTCCTGAATGCTGGGATTACAAGTGTGCGCCACTTTCTGTAGGCTGTTTACACTAATGACTTCCTTACAAATTATAGGGTTCCAAGGGTTCCAAGGGTTCCAAAGAAGAATTGGTCAATAATTGGTGATGAGAAAATTGTACAACCTCTTGGAGAAAAAAGAAAATATTGATAATTTTATCACAGAATACATATTCTCAAGATCACAGAATACATAAACTCAAGATAAGATTAAAAGTTCATAGCAGCACAGTTCAATAGCCAAGTTATGGAACCAGCCTAGGTGCCCATGAATATATAAATGAATAAAAATATGTGGTACATATACACAATGAAGTTGTATTCATCAATAAGGAAGAAATTATATCATTTGCAAAAAGATGGATGAACTGGAGAGCATCATGTTAAGTGAAATAGCCAGGCTCTGAAAATCAAGTGTCATATGTTTTCTCTCATATACGGAAATTAGAGAAAAAATTAGGATGGAGGAATCTCATGAAAATAGAAGGGTAAGCAGAAGAGTAGTGGAAGGGATTTAAAGAGAAGGAAGAGGGGAGGTATTTGGAAATTAAATAGGTTAAAGTATGTTATGTGCATGAACAAATAGGCCACTATGAAACCAACTTTTCTGTATAATTACTATACATCAAGAAAAATAGTAAAAGTATGAAAAAAAAGTAAGAGGTTGTCCATAACTCCATCGAATAGCTCTATATTAAACTCTATTTAATACCAGGAAGGGAATATTGAAGTATTTTTATTTAAGTTTTAAAGTTTATCCTCATCAAAATCTTAAAAGCAGCTGGGCGTGGTGGTACACACTTGTAATCTCAGTACTTGGGAGGCTGAGACAGGAGAATCCGGGTTTGCAGCCAGCCTTAGCTATTTAGTGAGGCCTTCCACAACTTGGTGAGACCCTGATTCAAAATAAAGAATAAAAAATAGGACTGGGGATGTGGCTCAGAGGTAGAATGCCCCTGGGTTCAATCCCCAGTACTGTAAAGAAAAAAAAAATCAACTTAAAAGCAGAATTTGAAAATTAAAAAATCAGAAAAGGTATATGTACAATCTTTGACAGGGAAAGTTCACTTATTCAGAATCCATAAAAGGTTATTTTATTTACTTTTTTACATAAGGAAAAACACTATAAGAGGATAAACACAGAAATGTTACAGACAATGTTAAAAAATAAGTAGGACATATAATGAACAGCCACATGGGAAATGTTCAGGCTCTTTAGTTCATTGACTCATTATATTACTATAAATACTATATTATATTACTATAAATAGCAAATACTTGGTGCTATGAAAAATGTATAAGGGATTTAAACTATTTTAAGACTTATGAAAGCTTCTGAGGAACATATGTTTAGTATAGAGCCTGATGATGGATAGAATACCACTGCCCTTAGACTCTGGCATGAGGGATCCCTGTGGGGCCCTGCTCCTTAGATAACTCTACATGTGTTTTATTAAAGACCACATACAGTCATCTGTAACTAGGGATCAGGCAAGGAGAGACCTATAACCCTAAACATCGTCTCTCATGACCAACACCATTCAGGTGCCAGGGACATGGGTATTGCTCTGTGTTTTTGAAGCAAAATGCATCTCCAAATTCTTTGTCTGTTGTAGGTGTCAGAAATGAGCACCTTCACAATGTAAAGAAAATGTGAGTGACAGAAGCAAGAAAATGTGAAAAAAGGCAAATTGATATCTTTCAAAAATTCTTTCGCTGAAAATTCCTATCGGAGAACAGAAATGCAATCAGTCCTTGCATAACAAAGTAAGCATTATCTAGTTATCAAAACATCTGTTGTCTAGCTTATTTGGGGGGTTCCAATTCACGGTTCCAAGGTACTCAGAAATAAGCAGAGCGATTTGCAAAACTTGGCAACTGAGGAATGCTTAGAAATTAAAACAATTCATAGAACTCTTAAATTGTGCATGTGTGTTTGTGTGTGTATGTGTGTTTGTGTGTGTGTGTATGGAAGTGAATTTCATTTGCTCGAAACAGCATATCAATTCTTACATAGGCTAGATATATAGAGAAAGCAAGAATTGCAGAAGAGTTTTATTACATTAAAATTTTAAAATAAGACTTGTCTAAATGGTAAAACAATATAATTTTTTATATTTTAGAAATAACTTGGCTTTAAATTTATGTCTTCCTTAGTTATCATTTTACTTTCTCTTTTTTCAGTAAGCAGTTTTAAACCTTCTATGAAGCTACTTTTTTCAAACACATAAAAATAATTGTAATTGTTCATGTTTTTAATTCAAACTAACTTCCATTTTGGGGAAAATATATTTGAATTTATACACTTTGTAAGTACATTTTACTTTTTAGTCTTTTTAAAAAGTGAGTAAAAGTGCCGGGTGTGGTGGCACACGCTTGTAATCCCAGCATTTGGGAGACTGAGACCAGAGGATCTGGGTTTGCGGCCAGCCTCAGCTACCTAGAGAGGCACTCCACAAATTAGTGAGACTCGGTTTCAAAATAAAGAATAAAAAATAGTGCTGGGGGTGTAGCTTGGAGGTAGAATGCCCCTGAGTTCAATCCCCAGTACCGCAAAAAAAAAAAAAAAGTGAGTAAAAGTAAAAAAGATTATGATAGACATAGACAATGAGAAAGTGGAACTTAGAAAAAAAAAAAAAAAAGGGAAAATATGGAGAAAAAAATCAAAGTCCCATACAGTTTGCTTAAATTTGTAAATCTAAAAATAATGAAGCGATCCACACAAAACTCATGAACAGAGCACAATTTCACAAGTTGAACAGGTGATCTTGTCTCCCTGCAATTTTATGTTACATATTAATAATAACTTACTTATCCATTTCAAAGAATCGTTTGCCCAGAAAAAAAAAATACATGCATTTGTTAGAACTGACTTTGTAAAAAAGCAAACAGAAGAAAAATGAAGTTTTGAACAAGAAGCAAGTGATCACTAATGTACTTCCTAATGTTATTTTTTGTTTCCAATGCTGGAGATCCAAATTAGAGGCTCGCACATGTCGGACAAGCACTCCATCACTGAGCCACATTCCCAGCCCTATTTCATAATATTCCTAATGTGTTTTCATTATATGTTCAATATTTAGATAACCATAATGTGTGCTGCAATACCAGCTTTATAATATTTATAGAAGATAATGTCCATTTTCTAGTTTTAAGAGAAATAATTTTAAAGTCATTTGGTAAAGTGACTAAACATGGAAGTAATTTTATTTATTCATTTATTTGTTTCTTTCTTTCTTTATTTTGGTACCAGAGATCCAACCCAGGAGCATGCTACCTTTTAGCTACACATCCAGTCCTTCTAATTTTTATTTTGAAGCAGGGTCTCACTAATTTAATGAGGCTGACCTCAAACCTATAATCCTCCCATCTTAGCCTCCCAGGTTCCAGGATTATGGGCATGTACCATTTTATTATTCAAGCAAAACAAAATGCTTGAATAATATTATTAAAAAAACTAAGATGTTATCTGCAAGATAAGCTTATTAATGGACTGAAAACAAAACAAAGCAACACCTGTTTTAAAATGTAAAATAAAAATACTATAAGAAAAATTATGTTACTAATATTTTTTATTATTATTGTTTGACATAGGGAAAAATTAAATTTGAAAATTTTATCAGTTTCAGAACAGTTGTAAAAAGTACATGTAAGATTTGCTTTACATGAATAATGAACAAACAAGTCACCTTTCATTTATAAACTCTAAGATATCAAGTCTATGTTAATACTATTAAAAGAGATATTGAAGAAAAAGTATAAAAGCCAGAATTTGGGCTGAAAATTCCTTACCATTCCTTCATAGTTGTGGAACATGCTACTGGGAGAAATTACCTCAGATATACCAAGACTGATGATATCGTTTAAAACAACTAGATATTAAGCTGGGCGTGGTGGCGCACGCTTGTAATCCCAGCATTCGGGAGGCTGAGACCGGAGGATCCGGGTTCGGGACCAGCCTCAGCTACCTAGTGAGGCACTCCGCAACTTAGTGAGACTCGGTTTCAAAATAAAGAATAAAAAGAAATAGGGCTGGGGGTATAGCTCGGAGGTAGAATGCCCCTGAGTTCAATTCCCAGTACCACCAAAAAAAAAACAAAAAAAAAACCCCCAAAAAACCCAACTAGATATTATAGTTGACATTTTCTGTCTTCCCAGGATAGAATATTTTAATATCTTATTTTAGTTTAATTAACAAATAATAATGATATGTATTTATAAAGTACAATGTACTATTTAATACAAGTATGCATTTTAAAGTAATGAAATCAAGCTAGTTAACATATCCATTCCCTCACATACTTATTTCTTGGTGTTGATAACACTTAAAATTTGCCCTTTTAGCAATTTTGGAATGCACAGCATATTATTACTGGCTGTAATCATCATGCTGTGCATTACATTGCCAGACATATTTTCTTAAAACTTCTATCAAATATTTTGTCCAAAAGCCTTGCTCAAACACATGATGAGAAGTTAACTACATGTTGTTCAAGCAATTAAATTCCATTTAGTCATGAAACAATGCAACAGAAGAGTTAAGGAAAATAAAATATCTTCAATAATTCAAATCACCAGTAGCAACAACAAAAAACCCAATTATTAATTACAAAAATAAAAGAAAATTTGAATGAAAAGAGGAATAAACATGAGCTTAAAAATTAATTTTAGAAAAAAAGATGGCAATATAGAGGGAGACAGCATGTTTTTCATGTTAAAAACACTGGAGAAAATCAGAATAGAAGGAATAGACCTCAACATCATTAAGGTAATATACAATAAACCCAAAGCCAACATCATATTGAATGGGGGTAAACTGAAAGAATTCCCTTTAAAATCAGGAACAAGACAAGATGCCTATTATCACCACTCCTTTCCATTATAGTTCTCAAGACACTTGCCAGAGCAATTAGACAAGAGAACTATCAAAGGAATTCAAATAGGAAAAGAAGAATTAAAAACTATCTTTATTTGCAGATGACATGATCCTATATCTAGATGACTCAAAAATATCAACCAAAAGATTACTAGAGCTGACACACATACCAATAGAACAGAACAGAAGATACAGAAATAAACCTACACACTTATAGCCAATTGATTTCCTGACAAAGGGTCCAGACACATACATTGGAAGAAAGACAGCATTTTCAATAAATGCTGTTGGGAAAACTGGTTATCCAGTTGTAGAAAAATGGAATTAAATCTTTACCTCTTTCCCTGCACAGGAGTCAACTCAAGATGGATCAAAGACCTGGAAGTTAGACCAGAGACTTTGAAGCTAGGAGGGCATAGGTCTAACACTCCAACTTCCTCAATAAGACCCCCAAAGCTCAGGACATTAAAACAAGAATTAATAAGTGGGATGGCATTAAACTAAAAAGTTTCTGCACATCAAAGGAAATCATCAAGAGTCTAAAGAGAAAGTCTATAGATGGGGAGAAGATTTTCACCAACTATCCCTCTGATAGAGGACTAATGTCTAGAATATACAAAGAACTTAAAAGACTCTACACTAAAAAAGCAAATAAACCAATCAATAAATGGGCAATTGAATTGAATAGACACTTATACACTTCACAAAAGAAGAGTTACAAGTGACCAAAAGATACATGAAAAAATGCTCAACTTCATTAGCAATCAAAGAGATGCAAATCAAAACTACACTGAGATTCCATCTAACCCCAATCAGGATGTCAATCCTCAAGAAATCCAACAACAATAAATGCTAATGAGGATGTGGGGAAATAAGAACTCGTCTACACTGTTGGTTGGAATGCAAACTAGTTCGACCACTATAGAGATCAGTGTGGTGAGTCCTTAGAAAACTGGGAATGTATCCACCTTATGATCCAACTATACTACTTTTGGGTATCTTTCCAAAGACGTTGAAATCAGAGAACTACACTAATATATGCATACCTATGTTCATAGCAGTGCAATTCACAATAGCCAAATTATGGAACCAACCTAGGTGTTCATCAACAGATGAATGGATTACAAAAGTAGGGAAATACACACAATGGAATTATACTCAGCAATAAAGAACAAAATTATGTCATTTTCAAGAAAATGAAGGACCTGGAGAATATTATGTTAAGTGAGATTAGCCAGCCACAGAAAGTGAAGGAATATATGTTTTCTCTAATATGGCAAGCTAGGGAGTGACTGGGATACCAGAGAAAACCTCAGTGGATCCAGGAAAGTGGTCTAAGGGAAGGGTAGAGGAAAGACTGAGGCTCATTATTGGAAATACTATCATCAACTATGTGTACATATGTGAATATACCAATGTCAACCCCAGTACTAGATTGGGAAGGAAGGAAATAAGGAGGCAGGAGGAAGGGACTCACTAAGTGCTGTGTGTATGTTTGTCACTGTCAACATGATTTACATTATGATGTGAGACTATAATATGTCAATAAAAGAATAATAAAAATTAATTTTAAAATGTGTGTATGCACCTATATCTTATCTGCACGGTAACTTCTTCTGCTAATAATAATGTTATCAAACCTTAAAATAGTAAATAAACCAAAGTTTGCCTATTTCACTTTTTTAAAGGATTAACCATTTTCCTATTATTCTATGGAAAGAAACTGTATGTGAAAATTGCAAAAAGATTGCAGTCCAATAAATCCAACAATGCAGAAGCAAAACTTTTGCCAGAAGTAAAAGATTAACATCAAAAATATTGTGAGCTACTAGAGTCTATTTTTTCATTACTAAAAACCAAGATATAATCTTAATTAAATAGAAATGAACAAATTGAAAAAGATGGCACTATTTTTTTTAATTTTTGCTGCTTTTCATAGCATTCTAGTATTAAAATATTTGAAAAGAAAACAAGTATGGATCTGCATATTGCTTTGAAATGTTATCAATATAAGTGATACTGTTTTATATGATGATGTTAAAATATGGCGTGCTATGTTCTTATATTGATAATTTATTACAGAAAACCACATATTTGGCTATTCTATACAAAACTCTATGCTTCTTTTTCACCTTAGGTACTGCTTTAAGAAATTTGTTGTGGTTAGATATAGAATATCACCTGAAAAGCTCATGTATTAATATTCAGCATTGACACAATTAAATCATGAGGGTTGTAGTCTCATCAGTTGATAATTCCATTTTGATGGATTTTCTGGGTGGTAATCTAGGCAGGTTGGGTGTGGCTCAAAAGGTGGGTTCCGGGGATGTGGCCTTAAGGACTGTGCTTTTATCTTTGAACCCTCATGCTTTCTCTCTTGCTTCCAGCCTCCATGATGTGAGAGCAGAGGCCTTGTTCTGTCCCTCTCCTGCTTCCCACCACTATACTCTCAGATCCACAGTCCCTGACTGAACATGAACTGAAGCCTAAATCTCTAAAAAAACTGAGCAAATATATCTTCCTTCCTCTAGGTTGTGTGGTTAGTCTCTGTGGATTATAGAAGTGAGAAATTGACTGAGCAAAATTTATTGACAATTCTTTTTCCTATTTTGGTGGCAAAAATAAATAGCTTAAATTTTAAATTTATAAAATATTATATAAGAATTATAAAGGTTAAAGAGAAGATGCTTAGTTTGGAATAAAATGATGTAAAAACATTCATTATAACAATGTGACTAATGACTTTTACTTTGTTAAAATGAAGAAAGGTAAATTTTATAAATCACTAATTATAAAATCAAATAATTATAAATTCAAGTATCTTATATACATCAAAGAATGCCCAATGGGATCAATATTGGACTGAATCATATCACATATTGTTATTTTGCTGATGTTGAATAATATAAAGCCGTACTTTTGTGTTTATATTTATGAAATTATATTTGTATGAGTAAGACACAGAACCTACTTTATATAACATCCATTAGCTTGATATACACTTTTTAAACATTTAAACATATATGGAATTCCAATCATCCAATGATTTTGGTCTTGCAAATGTTAAATATTGAAATTGGTAAGATTGACAAATAAAGACAGTTGGTAGGACTCCCCCCTTTCCCATATATGATAGTGAGTTTGACATTGGTACTCTCACATACATATATCACATCAATGAAAGTGTTTCCTTCATTAATTCTCCCTCTCCAAAAGCACATCCCTCACTCCACTGCAATTTCTCGTTCATTATTTAAAGTCCTTCTGATATACCAAGTACATCCTAGTTTCTGTATAAGAAAGAAAACATATGACCCTTCACTTTCTGTGACTGGCTAAACTCACTTAACATAATGCTCTCCAGATCCATCCATTTTCCTAAAAATGACGTAATTTTGCTCTTCTTTCTTGCTGAGTAGATGTCCATTGTGTGTATATTACATAATTTTGTAATCCATTCATCTATTGATGGACACCTGTGTTGATGATTTGGCTATTGTGAATTTAAGTATATGAGACATAAAGCTAGATTTACATTGTGGTTAGATCATCTTCCTGTTTTTGTTTTCACTCTCTTTCTGATTACTCTCTCAATCTCTATCTGTCTCTCTCTTTTGGGCATTATTTTAGTAAAAATACAAGCAAGTATTACAAAATACAGGTGATTTAAAAATTTATGTAAATTTTATTTATTTTTCAATATTTTCCAATTTTCTGAGATACACATTACTCATAATATTCAAAAAATATAAATGGTTTTGGTTTATGCTTAGGAAAAATATAGTTCTATCATTTATTCTAAGAAGCTTAAAATACTTATGAAAACTTATGCCCTTTCCAACATCCCAGCCAAAATAGAATATGTAACACATTATATTAACAGGACTCTAATTTTGTGCCAGGCAGAGAAAATTTGTTATACCTTTTTCTATCTCTCATAGTTCTCTGCCTATTATTTTAATCTCAAAATGATATTTATTTATTTATTGCAGTACTGAGGATTGAACCCAGAGGCATTCTACCTCTGAGCTACACACCCAGCCCTGTTTTTATTCTTTATTTTGAAACAGAGTCTCACTCATTTGAGGAGGGCCTCATGAAGTAACTGAGGCTGGCCATGAACCTGCAATTCTCCTGTCTCAGCCTCCCAAGAACTAGGATTATAAGCGTGCATCACCACGCCTGGCTCAAAATGTTATTTTGAACATAAATCTAATATTTTTCTACCATAAGAACTGGACTTCCCAATATTAGGTTGAAATTGAAACAACAAGTACAGAAAATAAGTTAATGGCAGGAAACCATAGTTACTTTAGCTATGAACACAACAATCTATACTGTGAAAGAAGCTACAGATGAATACATATATTTGCTACTGTATATATATTAGCTATATTAGTACATGTATATGTACACACACACATATATATATACACACACACACACACACACACACACACACTTGCTATTGTTCAAATCTACTTGTTAATGAGGATCACCACTGCTACTTGCAGAATTAGATGGAGCAGATAGGAAGACTAGTATTTACCTTAATATATATGCCTAGTGACTTCCTACTATCCCCACTAATAATTTAGGAAAACAAGAAACAGGTGGATATGTATGCACAGCTTGACAAGTGGAATCCATTCCACTTTTCTCCAAAGGATGATATAGGAGAAGGGAAACAAGGCAAACTTAAACCAGGATATAACATGTACAGAGAGAATCCAGACTATTCTCATCCTGCTTAAAAAACATTAGCAGGAAGCTGGATCCATAAGATTTCAAATGTAATTATACATAATGGAGATCTTCTAATTAATATTTCTAGCTACATGGTTCATGCACACCTTTGTTTTCCATATTCTCCTTCTGTATTATCACCTGCAATTTACCAGGATGAAAGGTCTGTGGTGATTGGAGGTGGTATTTAGATGGGTAGAAAGTGGTTCCATGGAAAATCTTCCAACAATATTTTAATGCTCTGTTGTTGTAAAACTGACTGTCCCAAAATTGACTGGCTTAAAATAGCTTAAATTCCTTTATCCACAATTCCATGTTGATAATTTGTCCAGGGCTGAGTTGGGAAAATGTGCTTTACTCAGGCACTGATAGTTGAATGGCCAAATGTTTTGAGGTGATCAAGTACCAGATGATTTGCCTTGTTCATGAAATCAAAGATGTCTATCCCTTTCTGTATACCTTTCCCAGTTGGATAGCATGATTTCTTAACATGGAGGCTGAGTTTCAAAAAGGCAAGCCCCAATGTGCAAGCACTTATCAACTCTGTTTGGATTCTGGGTTTTATTTTTTTTATTTTGTTTGTGTGTGTGTGTGTGTGTGTGTGTGTGTGTGTGTGTGTGTGGTACTGGAGATTGAATCCAGAGGCATTCCACCTCCAAGCTATGTCCTTTGTATTTTTCACTTTGAAACAGGGTCTCACTAAGTTGTTGAAGCCAGCCTCGAACCTGCAGTCCTACTGTCCTGGTTTCCCAACTACCAGAATTACAGGTGTGAACTACCACACCTGGCTTGAATTATACTTTTAATATATGTTTGACCAAAATATGTTAAAAGGACAAGCTCAAAGAGAGTAAGAAAGATTATGCAAAGTTGTAGTTTCTGTCATGGTGCTAGCAGAAAGACCTTTCAGCAGCTCAGTTCTAAAAGAAACATCCTAAATGTTTTTAAACTGGATTATGGATGTACCAAAGGCCAGGAATTGTACACTTTAAAATAGTTTCATGTTATATGAATTTTATCTCAATAAAAGAGAGAGAAAATTCTGGTGTTTCTTCAATTAAGAGAATGTATGCTATATATATATATATATATATATATATATATATATATATATATATATATATCAAGGATTCTTGTTATTCTACATCAATAAATTATATATCCGCCTAAATATTAAATTTCAACAGACTTTGAAAAAACGTTTTCGTCAATCAAATATCCCATAATCGTGAAATAGAAAAAGAAAAGCATATGTTAATGAATGTTTTGGCAAGTATATCTTTAGAGTTTATATATATAAAAACAGACTCTACCATGAAAATTTTTGACAAAAGTCCTTAACTCTTTATATTGTATGGTAAGAACCTCTCACAGAAAAATCTGTCTTTTCTTACTAGAGAGCATAGAAAACTGAACTTGCTTTTGATTAGTCAATTGGAAATGAGTCAGGTTTTTATTTAGCTCAAATAAATGCCTTGCTGTCATTTTTATTTTCTGTACAGGCTGTGATTATTTTTATACTACAACAAATGATTTTTAGTACAAAGAGATTGTTTCATGGTTTCTCTTTAATTAGAATAATTTTCAAATTTGAATTGTGACATTTTCAATTAATTATTACCTACTCTCAAAAGATGTATTTTTCTGCTTCCGAAATGATTCAAAGTGAGAATAAATCACAATCTGCTCAATCACATAGTGATTATTCTCTAAAATTGTGAAATTTTCTCTTACTTTATTCTTTCTCTTACTTTATTTAAGAAGTGTTATTAGGACTACATAGAGTTCTGGAATAATTTTTTTCCTAATATTATCACAAGCAGAGAAAGTTCTGTTCAATAGAATAGCAAACACAGCTATTATTTAGGACCAGTTTATTTTCTAATAATCTTTTCATCTATATAGAACATAATAAAATACTTTTTGAAAAATTCATTCACAATATTAGCTTTGTTGGTCAAGATTCAGTTGGGAAATAAAAAAACAATCTAAGTAAAGCAGTGAGACATCCAATGTAAGAAATTTGGTATAATGACAATGGAATGGCTTAAGGAGCACAAGATGATGCTACCCAGAGACAGGGCAGGTGCTTCTCTGCTTCCATTACTGAAATTGCTGATGTCACTGCCTCAGACACATTATCACCTACAGTTACCACTAATATGTATGCTAGAGCCAGAAGCAGAATGGCTTCTTCCTCCAACCAGGCATCTCATCTCTGTTCAGGGACTCTGATTGGCAGAACTTAGCCAGCACCCAACTGCAAAAGACGTTAGTAAATGTAATATTCCAACTTCCTGATCCTTGTGATACAGACTACAGAGAAGCATGGAATAGGGATATGTACTAATCAATATTTCACAAATGAAAGAAAAGGGCTTGAGTCCTACCCTTATGGAAAGTTTACTATTCTGGAGAAAAACACTGCTCAATTTGAGAAATAATGAAAGATTATATCTGCTACAGGTTCTATGAAGGAGAAGTACATGGTGCTGCTTAATGTCCATAAACTAAGAGGAATTTGTCTAAAAAATGAGGATAAGAAGATTTCTCTAAGAAAATAAGAACATAGCTGAGATGTGAATATGTTAGAGGTACTGGTTTGGGGAGGAATAGAGAGAGAGAGCCCAGGTAAAAAGATCCTCCAAGGATACCAAGAACATACAAGGTACCATAAGGAAGTCATCATAGTTAGGTCAGAGAGCCCTTAGGAAAGTATGAATAAAAGCTATGAAGGTAGATAGGTATCAAATAATAGGATATCATTTGTTAAGATAGTAGACACTCATGACATTCCAATAAAACTGAAAATATCCTCAAATAAGTTTTCTTTGAAATGGCAAGACAATATTACTAAATATGAGTGGTATTTATTTTACTTTTACTTTTTTTCTTCTTCTCTTCCTTCTTTTCTACATTGTTCCCTCCCTTCCTTTCTTTCTTGCTTGTGATGGCTCATTTTAAACATTTTCTTTTGTTTCCCTAATATAATTGATCCAATAACATCACTTTCACTCAAAATAACATCACTTTCACTCAAAATTCAAATAGAATATCTCCTTCAACAACAACAAAAAAACAGGTTTTACACACACACACACACACACACACACACACACACATACTGCTTCTTATTTTGCTCATCCTTTTACAAAAGGCAAGAATGGTAAAAATATGAGAAAAATCAGGAAATTAAAATGGATTCAAATCATGCAAATAGATAAGCTCACTTTACCCTTAACCAGACTGACTATTGTAAGCCGTGAAAACTGTTTCTATAAATATTCATACTATTGCATTCAATATAAATGTATTAATATAAGACAAGAATTCAAGTCATCAAAGAATCAATCCACATCACATAATTTACAAGAAAACATTACTATCATAATATTATCACTCTTATCATTCTATTGAGACATGAACTTTTCATAATATAAAATGAGTAGATTAGAAATAAATTTTTACAAATCCTTCTCTTATGAAGATGGTAGCTCTATCTTTTATTACCAACTGAAATAAACTAATGTTTGTAATATAATCAGTGTTAACTATTTTATATGCTGAATGTTTCAGTCATCATTATTTAGAAGTTAGGTCAATTTTTCAGAAGTGTTTAGGGGAAATTATGAAGGTTTTACATGCCTAGATAAATTTAAAGAAATGTTAAAAGGAAGCTGGGCGTGGTGATGCACACTTGTAATTTCAGTACTTGGGAAACTGAAACCTGATGATCTGGGTTGGCAGCCAGTCTCAGCTACTTAGTGAGGCCCTCTGCAACTTAGTGAGACCCTGTTTCAAAATAAAGAATAAAAAATAGGACTGGGGGTGTATCTTGGAGGTAGAATGCCCCTGGGTTCAATTCCCAGTACCCCAAAAGAAAAAAAAAAAAGAAATGTTAAAAGGATAATTTTTATCATTTCTCTTTTTTAAATCCTCTTGTAAAATTTCACTAACACCTATCCAAATTTCATTAAGTAGAAATGGTTTCAAATTGGTATTCCAAACTATACATATTCTTCCTTTTCTCAAAACTAAGATGAAATATGCTTCATAGACGCCAATAGATCCTCCTTTATAGTTGTATAAGTTGACAGAAATTGTTAGAAATATTCAGCCAGAAAAGGAATCAATTCTAACAGTGAAAAAAATAAAAACAAGCAGTTGAGAGATATATTGAGCTTGATCCCAGATCTGAATGAAAAAATGTTTACAGTTTGATTGAAAAAGTAAATGAGTTGTTTAACATAATCTTTCTATAGTTCCTGTAAAGGATAAAAAATGTATTTCACTGAAAATATGGATGAAACTTGAATACAGATATAAGATTAGATGATAGATAGATAGATAGATAGATAGATAGATAGATAGATAGATACTTTTTCAACATTCTAGTGCTCTTTCTTAAGCAAAAAACTTGGGCACAAATTATTTTACAAATTTAGCCCAAATAACCTAGGTAGGTATGTATTTATCTATAATGAAAACATAATTCTGAGTGTCAAATTAACTTTTTAATTTTTCATTTACTACATTCATCATTCATCAAAAACAGATATGTACAAAATAAGAATTACTCAAAACTAAGAGAGAAAATATCATAAAACAGACTTAGAATGCATAGGTATAAAAGAAAAAAAAAAGAAATGTTATAAACTTTGGGCTAACTGTAACATATTCAAGGATAGAAATAAGATGGAGAGTTTAAACTGAGACTGAAAACTATATTTTAAAAGTAGTCAAGTGGAAATGGAGATGAAATTAAGAACTCAACAGATGTGTTTAAAAGTCAGTAAGACACAACTGAAGAGCAAATTGCTGATCTTAAAAATAGTTCAAAAGAAAACATCCAGATTGGAGTATTGAGTTATGCAGGGCAGGAATCGAAAATATACAAAAGACTGTGAAGAGAGAGATGAGAGATAATAAAAAGATGGAACATGTATGTAATTGGCATCCTAAAATGAGAGAAAAGAGATAATGGAGCTGTATAATATTTTAATATTTTAAGGGATAAGAGCAAAGAATTTTCCAAAATTGACAAAGGAAATCAAGCCACAGATCCAAGACATATGGGATTTCTGTTCCTCATCAGGAAATACATAGTTGCAGATGACATCATCTGAGTGTGTCCTGTGAGACTATTGATAGCATCACTGCTTCCCTCCAGTATTGCTGGAGCGGTTCCATATGTAGCCGTAGCTGGATCTCTACTGCAAACCTCTCACTGGGCCAGTACATTTCAATTTAAGACATATGCAGTGCATCTCATGATGCTGGGAAACAGTAATCTCTATATTGAGAATTAGGGGAAAAAAATCTCAGGGTGAGGATGTAGCTCAGTGGTAGAGAACTTGCCTAGGATGTGTGAAGCTCTGGGTTCAATCCCCAGCATTGTAAAAACAAGAATAGTAGTAACAATCACAAACAAAAAATAAAAATTGCTTTTGCACCCTCAGACCAGTATGAATCAGATTCAAGTTCTTGCTTGAACTTATTACTGCATCATAGAAGCAGGGTTATGTTTCTCTGACATATACAGGATTCATTCCAACAAGGCCTTGGCCTTATTCTACAATTATCTACAAGTGAATGAGGACCAAGCTAAGTTAGTTCGTTGTCCCTAGAGATCTTTTTTTATTTGTACATATCTATTTAAAAAGTACTAAATACTAACCAGGTGTGGTGGCGCATGCTTGTAATCTCAGCACTTGGGAGGCTGAAACTGGAGGATCAGGGTTCACCACCAGCCCCAGCTTCTTAGTGAGGCCCTCTGCAACTTAGTGAGACCCTGTTTCAAAATAAAGAATAAAAATAGGACTAGGGTGAAGCTTGGAGATGGAATGTCTCTGGGTTCAATCCCCAATACTGCAAAAAAAAAAAAGTGTAAATACTAATAAGTTAAATCTTTTACAGAGAAAAAAATCAACTTAAATCATGCTTTCCATTTTCTATTCATATGTTTCCATTTAAATTCTACTATTCTAAAAATTTCTACTCCTATTTTCATTGTTATATTCTGAACATTGTTTTGTCCATTTTTTATTTTCAAATATTTACTTATTTATTGCTGTGTCTCTTGAAAATAACGTATACCTACATGGTTTGTGTGTGTTAATATAGAATAATATATATAGTTTCTGTGTATCCTTCTCACAAGCATGTGAACCACGATGTCATAGGGCTTTATAAATTTGGCACCAGCAACCCAGATGACAAATCCCAAAGTAGCTTGAAATATGCTTCAGCAAGTTATATGAGAACCTCTGTATCATAGACAAATTCTTTTCTTTTCCCAATCCTTGGCCTCCATCTTCATGAGCAGGGGCATCCTCTGATACTCAGGCTCTCATTAATTTTCTCAGGGTAGGAACATTTGAAAAACTGAAGGGACTAAATAAAGATTTGCTCAAAACACAGACTAATCCAAGGGTGAGAACACTGTGACTAAAAGACTGACAAGCTTTCCTACTCCTACAAGGGCATAGGAAAGAAAGATGCTCTCCCACTGAAAAAGATGCTGCTGTGGCAAACACTGACTGTCGTTACTACACTGCTCTTTGATGCAAGTAATATTTTAAAAAACTAACAAGTAGGCCAATATTTACCCCACACTTACTCAATGTGATACCTGTAACTCCATTCTGTCAAAGCAAAATCCCTTCTACAAAGTAGATTTCCAAGTAACTCAAAGTAAATGCAAATATTACCCTACCACCTATTATATTCTACCATTTAAAAATATGACTTCTAATATTCTTGTGACATAATAGTATCATCTGTAAATAAGAATAAGAAATCTCTCATCATATATTCAAATCACATGTTTTGTCAGCATTCTCCCTGCTATAACCCCAAACACCTGACCACCACAAGTTACAGTAAGAAGACTTATTTGCTCACAATTCTGGAGATTTTAAGGTTTCAGTCCATTTTAGCCAGGTGAAGTCTTCGGAGCTCAGGGCAGAAGGCAGGGAGCAGAGAGAGTGTACAAAGTGCCTGCTCACATCAGAGAGAGCAAAGAAGGAGGGATCATAAATAATTCCCAAAGCCACACCCCAGGGAATCACCTCATCAACTAAGCTCTGCCTAAAACATGGCTGCCTTGTCTCCATGAGGTCTACAAAGTCATTCTAAATCCAAACCATAATACATGATCTTTAATATGACAAAATGAATTCATTTGATTTTAAATGATCAGGTACCCAAGATTGATGGTTCAAGATAGCTTTCATACACCAAATGCCTGAAAGGCACATAAAGAGGCATAAGACATCTTTCTCTGGACCTTCTAAAGGGTTTGGGCAGGTGAAATGGATTTCCCAGGCCCCTCAATTAAGGTGTACTTAATTTGGAATGTGGCATAGTGGGCTCAGGCCCCCTGCAAATCAGGCCCTAGTAATTTGGCAGGCATTTACTGACCTCAGTTGTTTTCAAACCTCAAGAGCATTATTATTTAATTACTTATTGTTTTACAAGAGAGCAAAGTGAATTGTCATATAAAAAGATTACATTAAAGGTACACTTTGACTATAAGAGATGAAAGATTAAATTTATCACCTGTCAGGGACATTAAGTATGTGAGGAAAAACCAGTATTTACCCATGGTCTTAAGGTTCTATTTCTCTATTCTTTTTTTTAACCATACTTTCTTTATTCTCTTCTCCATTTACTCAATTTTTATTCATTCTTGTGAAATGAAATGGGGATTCAAAACATGAATAAGAAATGGGAAAATTTGGAAATCATGTAACTAAAATTAGTTTTAGCCAATCACAAATATCTGTGCTTTTCTGGTTATTGAATTGCAAAGAAATATGCTGAAAAAGAGTCCTATAATAACTACCTTTTGTACATGTCTCAGCTTACGGTGTCCCAGTTCAAAAGCAATGCTCCCAAGAAAGTTGAGCAACCACTTTCTTTTAAGAAGAAAAGTAAGCTGGGCGTGGTGGCGCATGCTTGTAATCCCACCATTTGGGAGGCTGAGACCGGAGGATCTGGGTTCTCGGCCAATCTCAGCTACCTAGTGAGGCACTCCACAACTTAGTGAGACCCTGTTTCAAAATAAAGAATAAAAAAAATAAGCCGGGCGTGGTGGCGCACGCTTGTAATCCCAGCATTTGGGAGGCTGAGACCGGAGGATCCGGGTTCGCGGCCAGCCTCAGCTACCTAAGTGAGGCACTCCGCAACTTAGTGAGACTCGGTTTCAAAATAAAGAATAAAAAAAAATAGGGCTGGGGGTATAGCTCGGAGGTAGAATGCCTCTGAGTTCAATCCCCAGTACCGCAAAAAAAAAA
>PVLC010026753.1:0-22396 GCA_004027655.1 Graphiurus murinus
TAATGTCCATATTTAAATTAACTAAAGAAGGTCAAAGAGTTCTCCAATGAATATCTATACTAGCAGTAGAAGAGAACTCCTATTTCTCCATAACCTTGCCAACATAGGATGCAATTTTCCAACAGGATAAGTATAAAGTAGTATTATATGATGGTCATAATTTATATACTCCTGATGATTAATTTGGTTGAGTTTCTTTAATATATTTGATTGCCACTTGGTTTTTCTACTTAAGTGTATTTCCTGTTCATATATCATTTTTTATTCAGTTATATTTTGACCTATAGCAACTCTTTATATATCAAAGATACTAATCCTTTGTTGGTGATCTAGATTATGTCTTTTTTGCTTAACAATTCTTCTTTTTGTACCACTGAGGTGTCTTTATGTAGAGAATTTTCTAAATTTAAGATAAATAAACATGTGAGTTATTTTTCTTCAAGCTATTAGCCTCTTGTTTCAAAAATTGCCCTACTGAAATATCATAAAAATTCTTTTTCCCTTAAAATTATCTTGATTTCCTCAACAGTTCTCTGACAAAAATGAGATTTCCTTTTATGTAGTTTGATAGAAATTTAGTTTATTTCTTCCTCTTGATTACCAATTTTATCAGCATCAATTATTAAATGGTACATTTTCATTCTTTTTGAATTTTAATATACTACTATTATATATGAAGAGCTATACTGTATGTGAAGCTGCTTGTATTAATTTTAATCCATTTGAATACTTACCAATCTCTAAATCAATACAACGTTGTCTTAATTAGATAGCTTTCAAATAATCTCTGTAGAGAAAAAATTTTGTCCATTTCTTATTCTTATTTTTTGATTACTATGAACTCCTGTTAATACAATTTCATAATCAGCATTTCAATTTTATAATCAGCTTGTCAAATTACATAAAACAAATTGAGCTAGTATTTGGGGTTGGAGTAAAACCATTAGTAAATTTATGAATAATTGACATCTCCAGTATTGCAGCTTTTAACCTATAAATATGGCACAGTGTTCCACATTTCAAAATCCTAGTTAGTGTTATTATTTTCTTCAGACAAGTTCCGCTTAGATAGATGTTTTGTTAGATTTATTCTGAGGTATCTTTGCAAATAGTTTATATTTTAGGTTTTAATTTAATACTCATAAGAACATAATTGATTCACTTGTACAGCATTTTCATATCTAGCTTTTTATTTATCTTATTTATTCTGCAATGTCTTTTACATTGCTATGAGGACACATGCATTTTCTTTAAAAATTATGTTTGCTTCTTGTCATACTTCTGTACTTGCAAGGAATTCCACTATAATCTTGACTTTCAGACTCAAGCATCTTTGCTGTTTCTTATTTAAAAAGAATGCTTCTCCATTTTTGTCATTACACATATTTACTATAAGTTTTGGTAATTTCTTTTCCTAAAATTAAATAAGTTTAATTTCTAATTTCCAAAGAGTTATCTTTAAAATATAGTGAATGAACATTTAATCTTTTTATCTGCTCTTTCTCTATATATGTCAATAATCAGATGGTTACACTCCTTTATTCTGATAATGTGGTGAATTATATTAATATTTCTAATATTAAATCAGCTTAATAATGATGCATTTTAAGATTTTCCTATAAATTATAATTACTTTTACATCTACATTAATAGGTAGGATTTCCTTATAATTTCTATTCTTGTGTGCTATCCGTATTTATTTTTTCCTTTTTTGGTTTTAGTTTTTATCTTACTGGGTTTATCACTCCCACAAATATTTGGTAGAACATCTGAGGATGATTGTTGGTAGTGATGGGAATACTTTAACACACTTGTTTGATTTATTTAATAGTTTTAAGCCTAATTATATTTTCTATTTCCCTTTGAATCTACTATGGCAAGTCATGCTTATGTTATATAATTGCCCATTTCATCTCATTTTCCATATTTGTAAGTGTAAAATTGATAATATTCACAATTTACAGTTATATCTCATTTTTATCCCCAATATCACTTCTTCATATTACATTCCCTTGTACTTTGTGTTAATTCTCTCTTTTAATTCTTTGAATTTATTACCCATATTGTTAATTTTTAGTCTTTTTTTCTTTTGAAATAAAATTTTTCCTGGCTATGACTTTATGTCCAAGTCCCTTGTTAGTATTATCCCCCAAGTTCTGTGGTATAATAGTTATCTGGCATGTTGCCAGTTATTAAACATTAAATAACCAGTCCTAAATATTTGATAGTTTCTATTATAATTTGTTTTTGACCAATTATTATCTAAAATGGAATTTTAAGTTTCCAAATATTGCTAGTCTTCTTCATCTGTTGCTGACATGTATTTATAACCATTATATACATCTCTCTTATTCTAATAACATTTTCTGCCTTATATCCTATTTTGCCTGGCATTAACTTTTCTGTACAGAAGGCTTTATCTTTTGGTAATTACTACCAACATATTATTTTTCTTCTGCACTTTATTATTTTAATTGGTGAATTGTAATCATACATCCTTGTGAGGTACAAGCTGGTAGAAGCATACATGCACACATCTCTCACTTAACCCTTTCCCAATTCATGCCCCCATTCCCTCTCCCCTTCTTCCTTCTCATGGTCAGTTTAGTGTTTGACTTTGATATGTTTGTGAATGTTCATCATGTGCATTAGGGCGCTCCCCCATCATATTCTTTTTCCTTTCCTTACTCTATTTCCATGTACTTACGCTTTATGAATGAACATGTAGCAAAAATTTTATCTATCCTATCTACTTATTCAACTTGAGAATATGTGCATTTTAACTGTTTAATTAAGATATTGACCATTAAACTGGTATTTTGAAGCAGACGTGGTGGCTCTTGCTTGTAATCCCAGCACTTGGGAGGCTGAGACAGGAGGATCTCAGGCTCAAGGACAGTCATATCAAGGCCCCCTGCAACTTAGTGAGAAACTATTTTGAAATAAAAATAAAATAGGGTTAGGGATGTAGCTCAGAGGTAGAATGTCCCTCTGTTCAACCCCAAGTACCAAAAATAATAAATAAATAAATACATACATACAAACATACATGCATACATACATAAATACATTGATATTTTATGCATTTCTGTTTTTTATTCATTTTCTATGCATTTCCTAATTTACAACCTGCATTTAAGTAATTTTTTATTTTTATATTTTTCTTTTTTCATGGTAATGCTTGTTGTAGTATAGAAATTATAAGATATATTTCTATTCTCTTAAAAATAACCTTAGACATTTAACATACATATTTGTCTTAATAGTCACTGAAATTAGTCAGTTAAAATTTATTAGACTTGTCAATGTCTAACAGTTTCCTTAATAGCCCTTTTCTCTTGAAACTCATTTTTTGCATGTTTAACCACTTTATTCCTCAAATATCTGTTTTTGTAATTCTTTCCTCAAATCTGTTCTTAATCATTTTTCTCAGTATGTGTTTGTCTGAAATTGATTCAAGTTGGCCTTGTTTTTCCTTGAAAATTAGATGAATGTAGAATTCAGATTGGGTATAATTACATTATCCTTTGGTTCTTAGTCTGGTTGAAACTTAAAGATCAGTTTGTTTGTATATTAACTGTTGCTCTTGGAGGAATCATTGTTTCGGATGTTACTTCTATGATTTTCTATCAGTTTATGTTACAAAGCAGATTAAATTCAGAACCACATTTATTTTTATTATACTAAGAAATTATTGTATTGTTTAAATATGTTTATTCATAACTGTTTCATTCCTGAAAATAATCACACTCTTACTTTTTCCCTATTCTCTCTGCTGTGTCTGCTAAGAAATTCCATGAACACATATAGGATTTTCTGTTTAAATATATACCCTCCATACATGATAATCTCTTATTTATTTATTTATTTATTTATTTATTTATTTATTTATTTATTTATTTATTTATTTTTGATGTTGTCTCTTCTCTTATTTCTGCTTTCTGGGTAATTTCCAAAGAGCTAGGTATTTTTTTTTTTTCTTATTTTTCAGAACTGGGGACTGAACCCAGGAGCACTCTACCTTCAAGCTCCACCCCCAGTCCTATTTTTTATTCTTTATTTTGAAACAGTGTTTCATTAAGTTGCTGAGGCTAACCTCGAACCTAGATCCTCTGGTCTCAGCCTTCCAAGTACTGGGATTACAAGCGTGTGCCACCATGCCCGGCAAGAGCTATGTATTTCTGTTCATAAGTTCTTTGTCCATTTATGCTTAATATGCTGCTTAAACTTCTTATTGAAGTCTTATTTCATAAATTATGTTTTTTTATTTTTAGAAATTATCTATCTTTGTCCATGGAGTCCTAGTATTTTTCTGTATTTTTTCCTCTCTTCATAAATGAATCTTTTTCTTTTTATTTCATGGTCTCTATTATGTGAGTGTGTGTGTGTGTGTGTGTGTGTGTGTCTGTGTGTCTGTGTGTCTGTGTGTCTGTGTGGCATTGGGGATTGAAACCAGGGACATTGTACCTCCAAGCTACATGCCAAGCCATATTTTATTTATTTGTTTTAGTTTATTTTATGCTAATTTTTGGAAACAGAGTCTCACTAGGTTGATGAGAGTCTCACTATTTGCTGAGACTGTCTTTGAACCTGTGATCCTCCTGTCTTAGCCTTCCAAGTACTGGGATTATATGCTTAAAGGGTCTAATCATGCTGTTTTTATACCTACTATTTTTTTTAAGGTGAATTGATTTTTCCTGGTCTTTCGTGACATTAAATAGTGAGCTCATATTTTTCAGGGTTACATTAAGTAAGATTTCATGAAGTGTGTAGAGTGTAGCCTTTTGGAAAAATTTTTTTTTAGAATTTTCCAGATGACTCATGGCTATTACAAGCCTAGGACACCTTGGGCAGGTTAATTTCTTAAACTGTGAATTCCACAGTAAGATTTAAATCTCTAAATCATATAATAGTAAGCTCTTGATTATAAAATCTTATGGGATTTCCACATCTCCTCATGTAGAACCCTGCTATGATGAACAAACTCCTTCTGTTTCTTTCTGAGCCAGTGATGGATAGTTTTACAGCTTTTCTTCTAAGAGTTCATTCATTCAAAGATCTCAGATCAGTGTGAGTGTTCCATTTTAAATTCTACTTTTTTTTCAGACCAAATCCTCACCTCTTGTCTTGTTCTGTATGTTAATTAATCTTTAGAAACCAAATTTTTCTTCTCTTCATTGTTTTCAAAGCATTGAACCTATCCTCAGGCTTTTGTTTTTAGGTCTCTGGAGTTATTCCTACTTGGGAGTTGGATTATGTATTTCAAAAGATGTTTGCTCTATTTATCTGCAATATGTAGTTGCTTAATAATCAAGGCTTTTCATGTTATCTACTATTATCTATTAGGTACATAAAATTGTTGTTAGTTTTAGTCAACAATCAATTAGATTGGTAAACATTTCCCCAATAATTTCATGCTTATCATTGTTTTTTTTTCATTTCATTTCTTCTCTATTATTTTTTGCAAAGTATATTCATTATTTTAGGAACTTTCAGGGCTTACAGAAAATCTATTATTTTAGTTGCAGAAAAAACGGTCATTATTTTGCCTTCACTCTTGAATGACAGCTTAGCTGCATATTTAATTTTAACTTGACAATTTATTTTTCCTCAATACTTTACTTTGAAAACATTACTTCATTGTTTTCTGACATCTATTGTTGTTAATAAAAATCTGCTGTCACTGTAATTGTCATTTTATTATATAATTGTAAAAGAAAAATTGAGATATAAAACTGCATTCATAATGAAATTCAAGTTTCTAAAAATATATGTGCAAGATTTCTTTGCTATCTAATTCTTAAATTCCGATAGTAAGAGTTCAGAGAGCAAGGGATACCTATTATTTGAATTCACTCTGTTCCCAGATTTCAAATTGTAACTAGTGTTTATTTTATATAAATTTCTGCAAGTCAACTTGACAATATGTCAAGGGCCTGCCAAAAGCATAATCCAGTAATTTCACTTTTAAAACATACAGAGAGATATCTACTTGTAAAGTTATGTATTGATAAACTTCCTGTCAAAAAATGAAAGCAAAATATAAGTTTAAAAAATTTAAATAGGATACTATTGCAATCTTTAAAATTATGCTCTTCAAGAATTACTATTTATATGTAAAATTGTGTTTTATATTATTATAATTTTATTAAAACTACCAAACAATATATTACGATCACATAAAGTTAAGGATGAGTACACAAACATTTCTGTATTTACATAAATATTTCTGAACAGTATATCTGCATCTACCTCTGCAGTTTGTTAAGAGTATGCCTTTAAGCTGGCCACTGTGACACATACCTGTAATCCCAGTACTTGAGAAGTTGAGACAAGAGTATCGCAGGTTTGAGGTCAGCTTCAGCAACTTAATGAGACCCTGTTTCAAAATAAGGGCTATGGAAAGGCCTGGGGGTATGGCTCAGAGATAGAATGTCTCTGAGTTCAATTCCCAGTACCAAACAAACAAATAAAGAAAGACAGAAACAAATGTTGATCTGAATATTTAGATGTATGTAACATTTTTTATTTTAAAAATGTCTATGTTCTATACAGTAAAAAAGGTATTTCTTTTATAATTATATATGTATACACACATACACACACACACACACACACACACACACACACACAAAAAAAGCCTTGCTACCAAGTAGCTTAGACTGCAATGTTGATTACATCACTAAATTATGGCAATGGGAATGCAGTTTCTCCACAAATGTTTTCTCTTTCATCTAAATGAACATAGGCTACCTAGTCCCTTGATGGTGTTTCTACCAGTACTAGTAGAAGTTCATTATGAGCCACCTTTACAAAAATAAGGTCCCAAATCTCCAGATTGCCCTTACTTTTTGAATTCCTTACTTTTCCAGTTATATAACTGATATGTTATTTCCTACCTTTAATTACTTACTATCTCTGTGAGCTTCAGAATCTTGTCCTTCTTGACTAAGGTTGCCCGACTCCACTAAGCTTTACTTTTCCGTATATTGCTGGTTCTTCTCCACAAATTCCCAAGTTTTCCATAGCCTCTCCCTGCCATGGAATAATGATCTGTCTAGGTCAACTTGGTCATTTTCGATCCACATTTCCCTTCCTTCTCTCACATCTGTCTTTTAGCTTCTATCATTATATATTATGCACGAAGACAAGTTATTAACCAACTCTTAAATGAAATGTTTTTAACAATTAGAGAGAAAATTACTTCATGTTTCCACATTTTAAAAAAGTATAATAATCTTAAATTTTGAAAGTGCTCTAGCTTTAGTAAAATATATAACCAGGGTGAAAGATTTCATTTCTGTTAACATGAAACTTCCCTTTTTTCTTTTTGCCAAGGTGAACTGATGTAATCCAAGATTTTGTTCTTTTCAAGAGAAGATGAGCAACTTTATAAGAAACCTAAAGGGAAAGTTAAAAAAAACTACTTGTATAACAAGTATAGCTTAAATACTGATGTTTTTACATGAGGATTTTTGGCTCAATATAAGAGAGAAGATTTTATAGCCCCAGATAGCAATCTGAAATCCTTCAAACTGATATGAATGCTTTTGAATATTAGGGACTCTATATAATTTCTTTTTAAAACTAAGCAAAATTGAATGTCAATGTTTCATTTTTTTTTAAATTAAACTGTCCCAAGAGAACAACAGATAATTATACCCAAACTATATACATCTAAGTATTTTATATCTGCTATTCAAAACTGCATGCTATTTTGACACAAGTGATAAGATGAAAGAGGCAAAATCTGGATTCTCTTTCAGTTTTGGAATTAGTTGTTACATGTCCTTAATCTTCCAAGGTGCTTCTTTAGAAAGGGATTTTAATATCTAAGTTGGCTTCTTTATAGAATTTCTGTGACAAGGAACAATCCATTGTGTATGTAACAATGCATTATAAGCTTGCAAGCACTGTATTGATCCACGATTAATATCCAGATAGGACACCCTTGCTTATGAAATTTTATGTAACAAAAACATATTCTCCCCATGTCTAACTGTATCTACTTGACCAATAAAATTTTCATGCAGCTGGTTTGAATAGTCAAACACTGATTTTCTTACTAGATCAATTATCTTATCTTTTGTGGGTCAAGGAAGTTTTCATTTAGCTTTCACTTTTTTGCTTCCTAGTACTAATATCATTGTTAATAGCAATGCCCCTCAAAGCCCCAAGATCATCCTACAATTTCGCTAGTGATGATATTAATAATCATGATAATAAGTTAACCTTTTCTGTGTGCTGTGTGAGTTTCAGGCATTGTGCTAAGCATTTTGGGGGGGGCGGTTCTGGGGCAGTCTACCTCTGAAATACACCTCCAGTTCTTATTTTTCATTTAAAAACAAGGTCTCCCTAAGTTGCTGAGAGTCTTGCTAAGTTACTGAGGCTGATCTGGAACCTGCAATCCTCCTGTCTCAGTCTGTCAAGTATTGGGATTACGGATGTGCACTACCTAACCCAGCTGTGTGATAAGCACTTCTATAAGCATTATTTATTTAATACTCAAAACCAACCTATGAGTTTGGTATTCTAATTATCCACTTTTACTGAGAGCAAACTAAAATTTGGTGGTTCATGCATTCATTTAACACATTTTTGTTGAGTACTAAATATATACCAAGCACTGAGCTAGACAAGGAATAAAGAGTAATAACTGAGGTTTAAAAATTCCTGTCACCTATGAGACTTATATTATGGTTAGGGAAAGACAGAAAACAAAGAAGAAAATGAGTATATCTCACAATGTACTAAGTATTCTGCAGGGTGTTGAAAGTGAATGGTTACTTTATAAAGAAGTTGGAGAAGGCCTTTCTGAGGAAGCTCTGAAGAATTGAACTTTAATGTTAGGAAGGGAGCATGTGAAGAGAGTCAGCAGAGAATACACTGGGCTAGAAGAACAGTTAAGTCGGAAGGTTCAAAGGTGGGCACAAGGGCCATCATGAGGGTTGATGAGAATGACAGAGAGATGTGGACACAAATAAGGTATGTTTCAGAGTTAGAACTAAATGATTTTCTATCTGGTTGGGGAAAGGATAAGGAAGAGGAGTCAAGGGTATTTTGGTTGTTGGTTCATTTAGAATAAAAAGATAGGTTGTTGAACGTTGAGGATGATGCAGAAGGGTGGGTAGATTTGGAAAAAAAATTGCATGTTACCTTTTTATATTGTGAGATTTTTTTTGTGGTAAAATTTATACAACATGAAGTTTGCTATTTTAACCACTTCCCAGGGCACAGTTAAGTGGCATTAAGTGCATTCACATTGCTATGCAGCCATTGCCACCACCCACCCACACTCCAGAACTATTTCATCTTCCCACACTAAAAATATGTACCTATTAAACAATAACTCCCCAGCCAGGGATGGTGGCACATGCCTGGAATCCCAGTATTTGGGAAGCTGAGACAGGATGAACACAAGTTTAGGGCCAGCCTCCAGTGACTTAGCAGAGTCCTCACCAACTTACTGAGACCTTGTTTCAAAATAAAAAATAAAATAGGGCTGGGGTGTAGATTGAAAATAGAATGCTCTTGGATTTAATTCCCAGAATCATACATACACACGGATAAGGAGTTATCTTTGACTTGGTAATATCAGGAGGCCTAATAGGGGAGAGTAGGCAGTTGATACATGAGATGTGAGGTGTATTATGGGGGTATAACTCAGATAGCTCAGCCAGCAAGAGCGTGCAAAGGAAAGAACAGTATCTAGAGAAAAAAAAATCTCTACTACTTCTATAGTTAGAAACACAGTAGATACCAAAGAGGAGGTAACAAAGACAGAGAAGAAAGGCAAGGCACACAACGAAGAAAATCCTGGAGGACACAGAACATCAGAGAAACCAAGAGAAGAAGCATTTCAGGAAAGGTCTCATCAAATGCAGCAGATGCCAATGAGAGGTTGTTCAAGTAAAATTTTAAGGGAGTGCCATTGGATTTGGCAACCGAGACATTAATAGTGAGTTAGAAAAGATGAAACTCAGTGGGGTGGAAGGGACGGATGGCAAATTTGCCCAAAGGTATATAGCTACTAAGTGGAAGAACTTGAATACCAGCCAAGTAAGTTGTCTACATCCAAGCCAGGTACTTAACCTTATTCATTTTCTAAGCTCTCAAATACAGTGTATGGGTTAATGGTGAGCAGCAATGCTCTTCAGATATCAGTATCTGCAATGTATAGGTTATTCGTCTAAACAGAAGCATTATTTTGAACAACCAGATCATGAAAAATTTCAACCCCTAGGCTTCTCTGACAATGGCATTCCTATTTGTCATCCTGGAAGAGCTTCCTCTGTTGACCAGTTAGTTTTGCTGAGCCCATGGCTTCTTTCTGAGTTTCACTGAGAATTCTCTTTTAGCATTTCATTAAGATTCCCATTGATTCCTCTTATTTTCCTTCTTATTCCACTGGTTGTATTGGAGAGTTTCAGTTGGAATTCAGTTCCATCTTTACCTTTGTACCACCTGAGCTGAGAGCTGGTAAACCATGTTTCCCAGATTCCTGTGCCAGGTGGTCTGCTTTATCTTTCCAATGGGAGATATGGTGAGAGATGGAGATTGGGAAGGTAAAAGCCATTATTTTTGTTTCTTTTGAAAGCACTTGTAGGGGAGGCCATGGGCACCAGCATAGTCTATGATTTTCATTATCCTTCCTAGGGTTGCAGGGAGCAGGATGTGTGGGTTCCTAGGATACAATTCAGAAGAGAAAGCCAATTCCTTGCATTTAGACACCAGCACTATTCTCTCTGTTGCTCCTCAGACTAATTCTCTCTCTTTTGTTTTCAGCCCTTCTAACAACTTTACAGTCAATTTTGTGAATCAAGGTCTTCTGTCCTGGAAATATCTGTATTAGTTTTTGTATTCCTTGTGCTCATCAGCTTATACTCCAATATAACAATATAATATAACACTAAATTTTAAAATAACAAAATTCATTCACTTACCCCAACACCAGTAAATGCAATACTTTTGTTTTCTATTTCTTTCCCTGTCCATAATCCCAAATGCATTTAGATGTTCATCTTGTTAATAGTTTTAAAATGTTAGCTTCATTTCAGAGATCAGCCTACTTATGGGTGGTGACTTTCCCAGTGATACAAATGCCTTAAAATCTTATTATCTGATTTGAACTTTTTATTCATGGCTTGACACCAGCAACATGTGCAGAGCCCACATTGCAAGAAAAGTAAAGAAAAGGATGGGTTCATGTTCTATTTGTGGAGGTTGACTACCTCAATGTCTATGCCCCAGAAAGAAGTAGCAAGCGTTCAGGTAGTATCATCTAGGCTGTGGACTTTCCATCATTCATCTTTTAAATTAAGAAATTAAATATTAGCAAATATTGATTTTGCTTCTCCTGTGCTCCAGAATAAGTGCTACCTGAGTCTGGATACCTGATTTATTTCTATTAGCTCAGTGATTTGAAATACCTACTAACTGTTCTCATCCTCAATTTCCTAACTATAAAATGGGAGTAATAAAGTCTACCTACAGGATTATTCAGAGGGCTGAAAAGATATCTGTGTGCCTGGTAACTAGTGCCATTAATAATCTCATATTGCTTCAGTTCAAAATTGCTATTAAGATACACAGTTGTATTAAAATGTTTTTAGGACTCTGAGGCAGTATGGAGAACTCTACTGCAGTAAATGTATACATAAAATACAAAAGGGATCACTTAAATATGAAAACAAATGGAGAAAGGCGAGGTATTTGTCAGTCACCTTTCTGGAGGCAAACAACTAATATATTCAACTTAACTTTGCATGCTTTGCTCCTCTCCACCCCACCCCAGAGGTTAAACAACACTATAGGTCAAAAGTTAAGCCAGGCATATCACTTAGGAGGCTGAAGTAGGAGGATCCTGTGTTCAAAGGCAATTTAGTGAGACTCCATCTCAAAAATTAAAAATTATTGGGTCCCAGTAAGAGCACAGGAAGATAAGGGAAAATAATAACATTTTGATTATTTTCTTTCTTTAGATCAGCTAATACAATAGACACTAGCCATTAAACATGTGAAAAATGGCTATTCTGATACATCATAAGTGTAAAATACACACTAGATTTTGAATACTTTGTAAGGAAGTAATGGTATAAAATATGACACTAATATTTTGCATAGGGTAATGGTTAAAATAATCATTTTTATTTTTAACTTTAAAAATGATGGCAAAATATGTATTATATAAAATTTGCCACCAAAATCATGTCTACACATATAGTTTAGTGACATGATATTCACTCTATTGTACTACCAACCTCACTATCCTTCTCTGGAACCCTTCCAATCTTGTAAAACTAAACTCTACACCTATTGAATGCTACCTCTCCACTCCCTTCTCTCAGCCCTGTCAAATTATTAAATTTTCTGTCTCTATGTATTTTAGTACTTTTGGTTAAAATGATAATAATTTAGTTTATTAAGTAAATGAAATATATTTCTAAAATTAAATTTTACTTTTGTTTTAAATTTTTAAAATGTAACTGGTAGGAAACATTTCTATTGACATCATGTGTATAAGTAAAAATACCAATGTCAATCTCAATATCATGTATGGGGAAGGGGGGGTGGGGAGGGAGTCAGGAAGAAGCCCACCCAAGCCCACCAAGTGCCGTGTGCATGTATATAGCCATTCCTATGAACTACATTATGATGTGAGACTGTAATGCACCAATAAAAATATTTTAAAAATTACATATGTGGTCCATGATATATTTTTACTGGATAATGCTACTCTCCTAGTGCTATGTAATATGGTATCAACTAGCCACATGTGACCATTTACACTTAAGTTAATTTTCAATTCTTCATTTGCACTAGTTAAATTTCAAAAGCTCAGCAGCCACATGTGGACAATGGCTACCATATTGAACAGTGCAGATATAGAGTATTTTTAATCATCATAAAAATTCTATTGGATAGTACTACTACAGAAAATTCACCTAAATAAACAGCTAAATAAATAAAAAGAAATATTAAACAAGGTCACGTAGTTGAACAAATAGTTCTTGCAGCCAAAAAGGGAAAGTTATAATTAAATTTATTGTACAAAGATTAAAATGTTGTGAAATATGCAAGTTGCATTATTTATTGCAAATAATTTAGGTGACATCAACAGATTCAAATGTTTTTATCATGAAGTTTTAGATGTCTCCACCAAATGTACAACACACTACTGTGTATTGTCATAAGTCAGCTAAAACACTTGTAAACATATGTCATGTCAGTCATTAAGAAGAAGGGTATAATTACATTTTTAAATGTGGTGAAGCATTTTGAAAGTAGTGTATAATTTTCCGGAGCAGGAACCTTTGTGAACAGATCTTTCCCTGAGTGTTTATACAGCCTGACATCTTCAGGTTTGTTCAAATCGAGAGCCCCACTGTGAATGAGCCAGCTGCAGACAAAAGAAGCAATTTGTTCTGTAGGAGCATTTCACTGAGAGAACCAGACAGAAGGTTCCACATAGGCCTAGAGTCACAGATGGACAGAAAGCCAAAACAGGAGCGGTGACTTCCAAATGAGAGTAAGCAGCTAAAAACTCTAAGTTCTGCAAATACTAAAGATACACATTGTTAAATAATTGCTTGTGACCCAGATGATATAAAAGAAAATGGGTCTTTTATTTTAGAAAATGTTGATACCTCTGAACATCTGACTAAATAATGTTCAATCTATCTCTCAAGCATTTCATGACTTAACATCTATACCATTCAATTTCTGGGTTCATTTTATGTCTCTCACTATTTGTACACAAGCTCTCTGAAGGTATCTTCCTAGTCTCTTTGGTTTCCTCTCTATCCCAGCACCAGAGCAGCATGGTGCACAATTAGTAAGAGTGCTATTCATATTACCATCTTGTACTCCATATCTGTCTTGGCACCTCATAGGTGTACAATAAATAGGTTTTAACAAATAAATTAAGACATACAGGTTAAATTCATTTATTCCTCCACTAGATTATCAATTTAAAGGTTTATGTTTTTTAAAAATATAGATTTCATGGCATCTAGTACAATATCTTGTGTACCTTGGTGCTCAATAAAGATATGTTGAGTTAAATAGAGGGGCAGGGTGAAATCATATATAAATCTTTTAAGTAATAAGACTGAATTTTTGTCAAGTGATTCTCTTCCATGATAACTCAAAATATGAGATATTATTGGAAATGGAACAAACATTGCTCAGTATATTATGCCTGTTCGCATAATTAATTACTCAGAATGGAGAGTTCTGGTTTTTTTTTTTGGTTTTTTTTTTTTTATTCAATTAATTGAATGCTGACCATTCAAATACAAGTACATTCTGGTGATATTGGTTTTCTCTTTTCCATATTCAGTATTTAAAAATTACTAAGTGCCACAGCTTTCCAGACTAGACACTAGAAAAAATAAAATAAAAGCTTCTGCCTCTGTTTAATAGTATCACAATATAGAGTGGTAACCACTATTTTAGAGGTAGGAATAGAATCTTAAATCCTTGAAGGCAATCAGCAGACATATCTATTTTTTTACTTTTATTTTTGCCCTTTTCTATATTGATTTATCTTAGTTACATTCCTTATAAACTTTATACTACTGGAATTTTTCTCTTTTTGTTTGGTTATTCATTTGTTCAATCACAATGCCCTCATCTTTTAACCCATTTAGGGAATTTAACCCATTCATGTTGATTGTGAATACCTGCTCACTCTCTTGGTCTTATCTGCCTGATATTAAGATTTTACCAAGCTATATGATCACACACCCAAATTTCAAACTACTTCTTCTTCCTATTTTTGTTCCAGAACAAATGGCTCTGTCATGAACTTGAAGAATGCTTCCTCAAAGCATTTTGGCTAGAACCCTGTGGATGTTTTGTGTAACTGGTTTTACAGTTCAGGTCACAGCTTACCATTAGGAAGGTCTTATTTACACAAGATCCCTAATACACATTTTATTATTAATAATGGCCAAGATACTTCTCAAGTTGTACTTGGTCCATTCTCATTTATATGTCAGTTATTCGTGGATATTCAAAAAAATGCATGAAGATGGGACCTTTTCAAGAGGAAAGCAATTGTATTGTCTTTGACTTGAAGCACATGAGGTTTCTGGAATCCCTTTCTTAATTTACCTCCCATTGTCTTTGTTTAAGACTGAGCTTTTGTCATGGCTACCTAATTGATATTTCTGCCTTTTATTTTTAGTCATCTAGATTAATCTGTTTTTTTATCATGTGAATATGAGCTCAGTAACCTTTGCCTTTGAGGCTCCATAGTGCCTACAAAATAAAACCCAAACAACTTGACCTAGTATTGTTGGTGATGTCCAAATTCCTGCTCCCTAGAATATAGGACATCATGACTAACATTCAGCTTTTCTTGCCGGGCAAGTTGTGTTTTTTTTTTTTTTCCCTACTTGCTTTTCCTGGTTCAATCTATAGGAGTAGAATACTATAGTGGGACAATTCCTCCTATAAACATTCTACCCCCACTTTTAAGTCTTGCTATGATTTGAATGAGTGTCCTTAATGATCAGGGATTTAAAGGCTTGGGAGGTGGTGGAACCTTTGAGAGGTGAGGCCTCCTGGAAGGCTCTTAGGCCATTAGAAGTGTGCAGGTGTGTGCTTGAAAGGGATAGTAAGACCCAGCTAATACTCTTACTTTTTCTATGCTTCGTGGCTTGTGATGTAAGCAGTTTGGCTCTGCCACACACTTGCACCATGATTTGCTATGCTTGCCAGAGGTCCAAAACAAATAGGGCCACCCAATTTTGGACTGAAACCTCCAGAATGTGAGCCAAAGTAAACCTTTTCTCTGTATAAGTTTGTTTCCTCAAGTATTTGTTATAGTAGTACAAAACTAATACAAATCTATAGCTTCTCCCATAGTCACCTAGGTAGTCGTGATCTCCAATGATCTCTTCTAACATCCATCCACATAATGCTTATAAAGAGCTTTAAACAGTGTCTTAGCACAGAGCAGGTGCTTATTAATATGATAATTATAAACAAGTATATTTTATACTTACTTTCTACTTCTTCTGTGTAAATTGTCTGTTCTCAAGGGCAGTTACCATGTCTAATTCATCTTTGAGGGGCTACTCAAAAGATGAATTAGATATCTTTGTAAAGATTTGTTGAACAGCATAAATAGTGATGCTTGCTATTTATTTGCAACTGTTAAGAGATATTCCTTTACTAGCAAAAGTGGAGAAATATTTACAAGTGAACCCTGTTCATCAAATCCATATGGTTCTGCTCTTGGCAACTATGATCACCCTTACTGAGTCATAATAATCTCCCTCCATCTTGGACTACCTCTTATTCATATTTCATCTCAATATTCTGATTTCTTTATTATCAACTAGGTTTTCTTCATAGTCTCTTCTCATTCCGTGATGCCACTGTTTTCTCCCCAAAATGGTCTTTGTTCTTCCCAACAAGAACTTTAGAGAACAGCTTCAACTTTGCCACATCTTTCACAATTTTAATTTTTGCTTTACCAACTCTGCTTCCTTGAGAGGACCCTAGCTTCTGTTGGCCAGAAGTAGGATCCTGGGAACTGATCAAGTCTTTCTAATTCTATATCTTTTGAAGAGGAGTACACCAGCTTTGTTTATATCCTAGCAATATAAGGGAAAATAAGTACATCAATGTGTAACACAATGTACAAATTCTAAATCCCAAATTATACAAAACTATGATACCAAATATATTCCTTGGTAACATATTTTCCTCAGGACCTAATAATACAGGTTATCCTTAGCAAGAAAGAATTCATGAAGAATATAATTTCCATCTTGTGATGAAATTTTCTGATTTTTATTTTTTGTCCACCTGTGTTGCTAGACCCAGGCTTGAAGGCTGGCATTAGGCCAAGACAGTGATGACAATTACAGAAACTGAACAAAAAAAAATCCTTTTTTTCAAGTTAGATTAATGGGAGAAAGCTTAAAGGTCTGACAGAAAGATTTTACCGTATGTGAAAATCCCTCTTACTGGGTCACCATTACTCAAAGCAGGGCCTGCTGAAAATAAGAAATTCACAGCTATCCTGCTGACATGGAGAGAAAGAAAACTTCAAAGTAAACCTTGAAGAAATGATTTTTAAAGCAGTAGAGTTGAGGCTTGACCCAGTAATAGACTTTGAAAGGGTGTTTGGTATCTCTGTGGTAAGTCAGGCTGTCCAACATACAAGGCTCCCAGCCCAAGTACAACCAGGCTGGAGGCACCTTAATAGCGATATTGATTGACTATAAACAAAGACAGGCGAAAGTAACCAGGATAGCAGAGAAAAATGTATTTTGGGAAAAAGGTTATTATCCTCCTTTGGGACGACTAATACCACAGCCATAGAAATTCATTTTACAACAAATATTTCTTGAGATCCTACAATGTGCCAGGCACTGTATAAAAGACACAATTCTAACCTTCGAGGCATTTGCAGGCTATGTTATATGTTTAGGGAGGTTGGTGGAAGAAGGGAAGAATCCATGCCAATACACAAAAATCATACGTGCCACTTTAGCATTATCAGTAACCCACACTCTATTGAATTGCTCAGGAAAAAAAAAAAAAAAGAAAGAAAGAAAGAAAGACAAAAAAGCTGTACCAAGCTGTACCACACAGAATGACTCTTATTTTGTTTTTGTCACAAAATACTTGGGTAAATTAGAGCACTCCATTTTTGTTGAGCCTAAATTTCCTCTTAGTCATATATGGGACAGATTGAGAGCAGTAGGCAGGGGTAGGGGAGGAAGACAGTAATCAAATCATTTCTATTTCTGTTTTCAATTTTTAAATTTAAATTTAGATGGGAATTGATAAGCAATACAATATTAGAATGTGACCTCCAAAGACTTTTGTGAACAGAAATATTGCAAGAATCAATTTGCATCAGACCCCTTGGGAGAGTTATGCAGTACAGGTAGGGCACAGTGACTTTTTTCTTATCATCACCTCACTAACCCCTAGTTTCAAAGAAATGCAGAAGGTTTCATAAGTAACAGGTTATTAACCCAGTTAGGGGTAAAACCTGCAGCTGAAGGAAGCCCCTTTCCTTTGCTCTCCCTATGATTTAATTGGTTATTTTAGAGTCATACAATGTGGAGCAACCTTACCACATAGTATACTTCCTGGTGGGTGAGAAATCAACCTTTCTCTTGATCAATGTACCTAGTTGGCCTCTGACCCTTGAAATATCTTCTGTCTAATCTGATTTAGCTAGAGCATTTCTCAAGCAGTATACAGTGGAAAAACAAAATAAAACAAAACCAAAACCTATCACTTATGAGAAGACCCATATACATGGTAACATGTGGGACTTCACAGTCCCTCCTCAATTAAAGCTTCTGGTGTAAGGCAGGCACAGTTCTAGACCTGAAATGATGGCAGTAAAGTAAAATTTAAAAAAAGACACTTTGATCTTGCAATCTACAGGGTAAGGGAAGCAGGACACATGTGACAAATATAACAGAAAGTAACTTCACATAGCAGCCAGTCCTGTTGCAAATCATAGTTTCACGCCTGTATCTGGCTATCCGTGTGATGACCACTCCATGCACACTTCAACTAGTTTCATACAAGTATAGTTTGCTGGTGACTCACTTTGGGCCTGTCCTGTGGACCTCTCTATGCCTTCCCTAGAGCTTCTCTGCAGCTTGGATGCCTGTGAGAACCCACTAGACACTCATTTACAGAACCACCACCCTTGAACAATGAACAATGGGAACTTGGGCAATGGGAGATAAACATATTTCCTAGGTCATCTCCATAGAGGGAAGTTCCGGGATGCATTTAATTAGTTACCTTGGAAGGTTCCAGCAAATTAAAAATGCACTCTCATGTTTACTTTCCTTCCCTACTTCACTCCTGCTTTTTGAGATCATTCCAAAATAAACTACCCTCATGCAAGCTTTGGTCTACCTTCATGCAATATTTGGTCTACCCTCATACAAGCTTTTGTCTAATGGCTTGTTATATGGGAGACCCAGGCTACTACACCACATAAAATCCTTTGCTTCTATAACTTTGACTATGCATGTACTTATTATAGAAAAGAAAAATACAGGTGTGGGAGTAGAGAGGTAGCTGGAGAGGTGTTTCACTCAGTTGCCATCTTCACAATTCACATTTGCCAAACTATGGAAGCAGCCAAGATGTCCATCAACAGATGAATGGATTACAAAACTATGGGATATGTACACAATGGAATTTTACTCAGCCATAAAGAAGAACAAAACCATGTCATTTGCAGGGAAATGGATACAACTGGAAAACATTATGCTAAGTGAGAATAATCAATCACAAAAAGTAAAAAAAAAATGTCTACTCTCCCTCATATGTGGAAGCTAGGGAGACAGTGGGACATAAGAGGGACTCCAGACAAAGGAGAAACCTTAGATGAGCAAAGAAAGTGACTTAACTGAAGGTGCTGGGGGACACCCTAATGCACATGATGTACTTTCACAAACATATCAAAGTCAATCACTAAACTGAACTTGAGAAGGAAGGAGGGTGAGGAAGTAGGGCAGGATTTGGGAATTGGGGAAGGGTTAAATGAGAAATGTATGCATGTAAACCTTTACCAGCCTGTACCTAACAAAGATGTATGGTTACAATGCACCAATAAAAATTTTTTTTAAAAAATTAAAAAAGAGAGGTACCTGGAGGAAAAGACTTCAGAATTGTTTTTTAAGTATGAGATTTCCTTGAATTCAGGTCTTTTATTATTAAAAATGCATGTGAATTCTGCCTCCTTCAAAATATTTCCATGTGTGTTTAATATAAAAATATTAGCTTCATAACACTTTCATAATGACTAGAGGTCTATAGCAGCTCACTGGCTGGTCTCCCTATTTCTGGTATTGCCAACATCTAAATCACACATCATAGCATTTTAATATGCAAATTTGGTCAAGTCATTCCTTTGCTTAAAACTTTTAAAGGGACTGAGTGATGAAGTTTTGATGAAGTTCCAACTACCTTAACATGATTTACAAGGTCCTGCATAATTTGGCTCATGCATAACTCCCGAGCCATTTGCTATCCTCTCCTTGACATTTATCATCTAGCCTTAATGAATTTCCTTTAATTCCTTTTAACTCTCCATGTTCTCTTGTCTCTTGCCTTTGTTCATTCTGTTGAATCAGTCTGTAATCTTCACCCCACTACTTGAACCTGCCCTTATACAAGTTCTTCAGTACGCAACTGCTACCCAGGGAAATGCCTCTCTGTCTTTTCCTGGGTTAGATTCCTTCCCCCATGTACTCCTGCTATTTCTTAGTCTTTCTCTGTCCTTTTAAGTTATCTCAGTCAACATTCTCACAGCTATTACCCAAAACAACTGACTATACAACTTAGAGGAAGGAAGATTTATTTGCTCACAATTTTTTGGAGATTCTGGATTCAGTCCTTGAGAGGCCAGGGTATGATACTCAGGACATGGTAGTGGAAAGTGGAGAGAAAAAGAGCACAGGGGCTCTGCTCCTCACATTATAGAGGCCAGAAGCAGAGACAGCAAAAGAGCGAGGCTCTGCTTTCACCTCATGGAGGTCAGAAGCAAGAGAGAGCAAGAAAGAGGATTTGAAGACACAAGCACAATCCCAAGGACCACACCCAAGGAACTCACCTTATCCAGCCACACCCCACAGGCCTAGGGCACTACCCAGATAAATCCATTGCAATGGATTTAACCACTGATGGTATTACAACTCTTAGGAGTTAATTATATCAACCCTATATATTAACAAATGGGCTCTTCAGGGGAGAGTCTATCTCTCTTTTGTTCCTGTCCTTTCTTCTGCTTCTTCCACAGAACAGAAGCATGAGGCAACAAGTCACTACATTGGTTCCTGTCATTCAGTGCCTTTCACAGATGAAGACTGTAAAAGTTAGGATTCCTTGAGTCACTGACTTCAAATACTGTTCCTAAAACTATTTTTTCTTCTTTTTAGTCTTGGGGATTGAACCCAGGGATATTCTATCTTCGAACGATGCCTCCAGCACTTTTATTTATTTTATTTTTTGAAACAGGGTCTGACTAAGTTGCTGAGAGTCTTGCTACATTGCTGAAGCTGCCCTCAAACTTGCAATCCTCCTGTCACAGCCTCCCAGGTACTGGGATTACATCATGTACCAGCATACTAGGTGAAGGCTTACAACTTTTATAAGATCTTTTAGTCTTAGATTTCTCAGTTAAATATTGTGGAAAATAATAATATCCTGCTTATAAGATAGTTAACATATAAGGAATCCCTGTCATTTAACACAATGACCCACAGAAAGCACTTGAAAAAATGATAACTATGCTTATTTCAATAATTATTATAATTATTAGATGTTTAATATATAAGTATGAAATGAATACATAAATGAAAAGCAAGAGAAAAATGTTTCATACCTTTTCACATTTGTTAATAAGCAAAATATTTTTCATTGCCTATTGATTTCTCAAAGAAACAGAGCTGAAGAGGCTAACAAAACCTGTAAGATCAATCAGCATCCAGAAAAATATTCTTTTTTTTATTAATAAAATCCATCATATTAATGTTAGTGCTCAGTAGAATCATCTTTATGGCAGCATAATTATTAAAGATAAATAAATGAAAACATATTGTCATCTAAGGATAAAATAAACAATCTGCCAAGAAGGTAAAAATTCTGAATCTTTATACATACAACATCATGGAATACATGAAGTCAAAATATAGGGAGTCAAAAATGTAGTTATAAGGAGAGATGGATAAATCTACAATAATAAACCAGTTTTTGTAATTTTTTTCACTTTCCAGACAATGGTGGTATGACTTTCCATGCCATCTGGAATTGGACAATATTATGTAAGGAGCAATCTCTTGAAGGGATTCTGGAGAAGGATTTTTAAAAATTTGTCTTTCCAGGAAAATATTCTTCAGGGCCTCATTGCCACACATTCACATGTGTATATGGATATGACTAGCATTCATTTTTAATGGTGGATATTATAATTAGGTAATGAGGATAATAACATAAGAGACTGTGGAAGGCTGAATGAGACTCCTCTAACCTCCAAAGATACTTGTATCCCAATTTCTGAAACCTTTGACGAAAATGTTCCCTGACATGGTAGAAAAGGTTTTACAGATCTAATTAAACTAAGATAGTGTGTGTGTGTGTGTGTGTGTGTGTGTGTGTGTGTGTGTGTGTGTGTGTTACTGGGGATTGAATCCAAAGGCATTCTACCTTCAAGCTACACCCCTAGTCCAATTTTATTTCTTATTTGGAAACAGAGTCTCACTAGGTTACTGAGGCTGTCCCCAAACTGCCATCCTCTTGTCTCAACCTCCCAAGTACTGGGATTACAGGCATGCATCACCACAACTGGCTGAAACTAAGGATCTTTTTTTTTTTTTAATTTTTTATTGTAGTAATT
>PVLC010026754.1:0-22439 GCA_004027655.1 Graphiurus murinus
CCCTCCCTGCAGAGTCCTCAGGTCACAGTCCTGCTGGTTCCTTTTCTACAATATTGTGGTTGGAGATCCAGAGTGTCAGGTGCAAGTTAGCAAACAGGCAAAAGGGACTAAAGCTGAAGTCTTTCCACCTAGTGAGCTCTTCCTCAGCAGAGCTGGCAGTGAGTGTTCACTCCTTAGAGATGAAGGCGAAAGGTCTCTAAGAGTTGAATGCTCACTGTGTCCTGTTGTGTCCTCTTGGTTTCAGAGTCCCTGGCCCTCAGGATGGTGAGCGAGGACCAGGAGTGTGCTGGCTGGCTGGAGGTTTTCTACAACCAGACCTGGGGCAGTGTTTGCCGCAGCCCCATGGACGACATCACCTTGTCTGTGATCTGCAGACAGCTTGGCTGTGGGGACAGTGGGGCTCTTGAGTCTTTTATTGCTCCCAGAGAAGGTTCTAGACCTCGGTGGGTGGATGGAATCCGCTGTCAAAAATCTGATACTTCTCTCTGGCAGTGTCCTTCTGACCCTTGGAATTACAGATCTTGCTCTCCAAGGGATGAAGCTTACATCACGTGTGCAGGTGACCCACTATCTGTTTCTATGTGTCTGTCTGTCCTTGTGGATTGATGTTAGAAAAAGTTTATATGTTCGCATTGACGGGATGAGTTAAAATAAGTCTACTAAGTAACTTTTGGATGATTTAATGCACATTTTTCAATCTTGGTTCAAAGGCTGAAATTAGGAAATCTATAGTGATAGCAAGTTATGTGAGAAATACACAAAAATTGCTATTTATGTGTATTTATGGAAATGAGCATGTGGAAGCATGAACTTATTCCCTGATAAGCTTTCTTTTATTAATGTTTTCATTGGTACATTATAATTATGCATATCTGTGGGATTCACTATGATGTATTCATAATGCACATCAAGTAACTTGATCAATTTCATTCTACAGCCCTAAGTGTTGTTCATTGATGTTTATTTTCTTGAATGGTGTGGAGTTGGTCCACAGCTAGGTGAATCACTTGCTTGCTGCTCTCATTCTGCTGCTTTTATTTTTACATGCAGTGAAATAAATCCCCACAATGAACTGTTGGCAGGTATTATGGTGATCATTTAATACAAACGGGAAAACTGAGGTTCTGTGCCAGCACTTCAAATGCCCAGCAGCTCTCTGTCATGAGGGCAAGCTTTGGAATGCACTGCTATTGGTCTGAACCTTAAGCACATGGTCTTTTACTCTGGAATACTTCTCAATAGTTAGAACACAATTCATGTCAGTCTGACAGTACAAGTGAGGGTTTTGCAGGTGGAGACTCAATTCCAGGAGAGGACAGAGCAGAGAAGGTAAGAACAGTCGCTGACCTCATGGACTTTGCCCCCCAGTGCTGACAACACTCACAGGGCAGAACTTTGAGTGTCATGAGGAGGAAGTAGACACTGCTGTGGATGTGTATGTCTGCACAGCAGAGGAAACCTTAGGTGAAACCTGAAGGATGAGCTGGGTTCCCTGTAGGAAGAAAGGAGAGAGCATTTGGAGAGTGTAAATGCTGAGGTGGGAGGAACATGGTGTCTTTGAGGTGCTGAGAAAATCCATCACGGTCAGAACACGAGGAGGGGAGGGAGTGATGCCTGCCTACCTGGGGGTGACCAGAGCCAGGGGCCTCTGCAAGGCAGGGCACCCCTATATCCATCCTGCTGAAGAGGCGTTTGTTTACTTGTTTGCTATATCATGAAGGGCTGATGAAAGATTGGGGGACTCTTGTACATTTTTTCCCCTTCAATTTATGTCTTCTCACTACCCCAGTGTTGTTGGTTGATATCTCATCCTCTGACCTTTCCTCCTTTTATTCCTGCAAACTAAGATGCTCCCTCATCCTGCTCCCAGAAAACATCCCATGGCTCCTGCTCCAATCTGGAGCCATCACCTTCCAGTTTCTAAACACTTGCAATGTTCCCTGCACTTCCCTGTTCTGTAAAAACCTACTTTCCTAAGAAAACATGATTTCCTTATCACACGGAGGCTCTGTGGTTCTCTTTCAACATACTGTGTTTCCGGGCCTAAACTATGATAAGTCCACTTCTGCTGTCTGTGCTCGTCACTTCAGACCACTCCTCTCACTTCTTCTGCATATCCACCCCTGGACATGAAGCCACCACTACCCCACTGCTTCTGTTGGTGTCACCACACAGCCTGGTCGCTCTCCCCTGACCAGTGAAAGCTGCAGGCCCAGGGTCCCCTTGCCTCTCTGTCAGGTGCCTGCTACTGTCCACATCCTCAAACTCAACTGAGAGGACATGCAGGCCTCTCAATCCACTGGGTTCATACTTTCTACTCACTTTCCTGAGATCTCCTTTCCATGTCTGCCTGCACTGTTGACAGTGAGATGTGTTCACCTTGACACTTTAATGTCATCTTTCCTTCTCCAGCACCTTTGCTCCATATGGCACGTATTCTTCATGCTCCTTTTCCAGTGTGTCTCTTCTCTTGGGTGAAATCATTATTTTCTCTCGTTAGATTTTCAGATTCCATTAGCTTCATGATTGCAAACATTCTTACCCAGATTAGATAACATCATTCCCTATTATAATTATCTCTTCTAAGTACACTAAGTCAGTCAAACACAAGGAAGGGGGAAGTCAACTACCTATTTCTAGCATGTACTAGAGACTAGGCAAGGACCTGTGAACTGTGTCCAGTTAGCAAATAATGACATTGGTATAATAAGTGATGAACTTGTTAGTCTTTTGAAGTTATGTACGAGATTTCTGATGGCCTCTCCACACTGTCTGTGTACACTCGTGTGCTCTTCATGTGTGACACTAGCCCTGTTTCTAAAACAGTGTCCTATAAATCTCTAATCTCCCCAAACTGCCAGCCAAACTCCATCAACCCCCTTTAAATGTTGATCATGCCTCCAATTTCACTGGAACTATGGGAATGGTTGGCTGTCTATCTCTTCACTCTTTTCCACATTCTGTTTAAGCTACCTCATTTGTAATTATTTTTACTCTTACGGGGCTGCAACTTCTCTGCTCAATGTCTAGATTTTAGCCACATTCAGGGCTGAACCTAAGATTCTGCTCTTCCTTAGCTGTACACCCTTCCATACATGATATTATTGCGGCCATGGCTTTAGATGACATCATTTCACTGACAGCTCCCAATACAAACTTCCATAGCCCATCTCTGCCCCTAACTCCAAACTCATATACTGCATTGCTATTGATATCATCACTTGATTACCTAACGCACATCTCAACTTTAGTTTTTAGAGAGAGTGTTTGATGCCACCCCCCTCGATCCCTTCCTCTCACTCTTGCTGCTCACTCTCTATCACTCATCACATTACTTAGGCTCAGTTCACCTTCCCTTCTTCCTCCCTCCCTCCATGTCTCCCTCATTTTCAACATGGAGGCAAGTTCTGTTGCCTCTTCCAGCAAATATATCCTTCATCCTTCCATTCCTCCTGTCCCTACTATCATCTTGGTTCAGGAACGAGCACACGTTTCTTGGATTATTCCAACAGTTTTAGTCCTCTTTGCCTTCTGAAATAAACTATGTATTCAATACAAGAAATATATTTACTTTCATTATCAAGTTGATTAATGTGTTCATGTGTTTTAGGGTCAATTGTGTTTAAAAGTGATGCTGGAACATTTCATTGTGTGTCCCAGGTACAAAACCAATGGGAAACCATGTCTTAGGGAGTCTGCATGTAGCCTAATTAGCAGAAGTGCCAGGGAGGATGTAGCCAGCTTGTTCTCCAACTTTCAGGGACTTCACCAGGGAAGAGGGAGTCGACTGCGCCGATGGGTAGAGGGCACAGGGGCAGGTTGGTTTCAAGCTAAATGGAAGTTACCTAATAGAACCTCACCAATGTGATGTCCCCCAGGGAAAGCACACTGTCTGGGGAAGGATGCCTGGGGCATGAGGGCTGCCCAGTCCACCTTCCCTTATACCATCCCGTCTTTTTGCATCTCTTCCCAGGATCAATCACACTTCCTTTTGTTGGGTTGGAATGGATTGTGAAGTAGGGGGTTTATGTTCTTCTCATTGATTTTTGTTAGGTTTAGTGAGATACAATTTCTTTTCTGTTACACTGGAATTTAAAAAATACCTAATTTACTCCTGTATGCAAGAAAGACAAGATACATAAAAGTGTAAAAACATAAATCAGTGACATGGCCTCATCCCTTGCTCATTCATATTCCCCTGAAGTAAAAAGGGGCCATGTACTGGAAGGCACATTTTCCAAATCCTTCCTCTTCATAAAAACAAGTCTTATATACTGATAAACAATTAATTTTTTGTGTCACTTTTTGTTTTTACAACGTTTGTATTCTATCATTCATACTGTTACTAAATTGAAATTTCTTATTTAACAATATATTGTGGATGTTCCTCCAGGGCGCTCTCACTCATTTGTGAACAACTGCATAATACTGCGTTCTTAAGAGTCTGGTATTATACTTTATATATTGTTTTTTCTCATTTATTTCCAATTGTTTTCAATTTTCCTCCTCTCAAATTTTGTAGTGAGATTCATAGTGATACCTTCCTATATGCACAGGATAGTATTGAGTCTGCTCTCTTCCCCATGCCTCCCCTTTCTCTATCATCCTCCCTCCCCCAATGTCTTTTCACTCCTCTATAGTACTCTCTCCTATTTTCATGAGGTCTCTTATCTTTCTTCCTTTTCTCTCAAGCTTCCACATATGAGAGAAAGCATGGGACCATTGACTTCCTGAGTTTGGGTGATCTCAGCATGCTTCATCCATTTTTCTGCAAATGGCATAATTTTGTTCTTCTTTATGGCTGAGTAAAATGTCATTGTGCATGTAGAACACATTTTCTTAACTCATTTATTTGTTGATGTACAAAATTGATTTTATAATTTGGTGATTGTGAATTGAGCTGCCATAAACATGGGCATGCATGTATCACCATAGCGTGCTGACTTTAGTTGTTTTGCAAAGATACCAAGGGCTGGCAGAGTTTGGTCCTGTGTTACTTCTATTCTTAGTCTTTTGAGGAACTTCTGTAATGACCTGCATATTGCTTTTACTAATTTACCATACTACCAACAATGTATAAATGTTCCCTTATTTCTACATTCTTGCTAACATTTAATATTATTTATATTCTTGATGGTTGCCATTCTAACTGGAGTGACATGAAATCTCAGTGTAGTTTTTTTTCCCGCTATTGGGGATTGAATCCAGGGGCATTCTACCTCTGAGCTATACCTCCAGCCTTTTAAAATTTATTTTGAAGCATGGTCTCACTAAGTTGCAGAGGACCTCACTAAGTAGTTTGCTGGCTGCAAACCTGACCTCCTTTCTTAGCCTCTCAAGTACTAGGATTACAAGCATGTCCCTCCATATCAGGTGTAGTTCATGTTCTTGAGAAGCTGCTGAGGCTGGTCTCAAATTTGTTGTCCTCCTGTCTCAGCTTTCTAAATACTGGTATTACAGGCATGTATGGAGGTGCCTTGCCTCACTCTCATTTTGATTTGAATTTCCCTGATTGATTTCATGTGTTTGTTGGCCATTTGTATTTCTTTTTTGAGATATGTCTGTATAGATAGTTCAATTATCCATTTGATTAGTTATTTTTGGTATTTTTTTTAGTTCTTTATATATTCTGGATATTAATCCTCGTTTAGTGGAGTGGCTGGCAAAGATTTTCTCCTATTCTGTGGGCTCTCTATTCATGCATTAATGGTTTCTCCTGCTGGGTGCAAGTTTTTAAATTTTATCCAACCCATTTTTTAATTCTTGGTTTTATTCCCTGAGCTTTAAGGATTTTATTGAGGAAGTTCCTTTCTGTGCCTCAATGTTGGAAATGTGGTTCTATATTTTCTTCTGGTAGTTGCAGAGTTTCTGGTCAATTCCTAGGTCTTTGATCCATTTTGAGTTCACTTTTGTGCAGGAGAGGCAGAGGTCTAGCTTCATTCTTCTGCATACATATGCACATCCAGGTTTCTTAGCGCTGTGGGTAGAAAAGGTGTAATTTCTCCAATGTATGTTTGTGGTATTGTTGTCAGGGATCAGCTGGCTGGATCTGTGTGGATTTGTCTCTATACCTTCCATTGGTCTGTGTGTCTATTTTTATGTCCACACCATGCTGCTTTTGTTCCTATAGCTCTGTGGTGTGATATGATACCAGGTGCTGTGATGCCTCCAGCATTGCACTCATCGCTCAGAACTGCGATGACAATTCTCTTTAGAGATGTTCTCTGCAGGATACAGAGAGTGTGTACCAATTCTGGTGTGGTATGACTCATGTACACCTGCTTTCTCGGTGTTCCTTGCATTTCTGTGTATTTCTCTTGGTTTCAATTTTATGTATTTTTTGCTCCAGTCATATCTGTGTTTTCCCATATTATTTATCCTTGGTGTATTTATTCAAGGCTTATGCAGACTTTCCTGTTTTACCAGATACTTTTTCACTAATCCATTTTTTTCTGAATCCTACTCCTATTCTTTTAATACAATAGATATATTTCCATTATTTCAGTTTGATTAGTAATCTTCCATGAACAACAAGTAGAATACTGGACACAGATTACCTTTGTGATTACACATTAAATATATTTTAGATGATGAATACTTGTTAATATCGTTGATATTAATACTTATTAATTATTGATACTGATGTTTAGAAATATAATATCTTCAACACACATATTATAATTATTAATTGTAATATTAATATTTGCAATACAAATTGTTGAGATTTATATTTCCAGTATTATCTTAGTGATCAGTAACAGCATGGAGGAATATTTTCCATCAAATTTTTTTCACCCATTCATTCAGTAAATGTTACCAAGCCCTTATTCTGAGAACTGATAGAAGGTTCCCCATGCACACTGGGGGATGAATGTCTGCAACCTGCCAGGCTCCGCCTGACAGCAGGAAGAGAGGGAATGAGACAGGCAAGGTCTTTCCTCCTGGAGAGTTGCACTCAGGTTTGTGTATTTGTGTTTGCGTGTGTTAGAGTGTGTGTGTGTGTGTGTGTGTGTGTTTAGCATGTGCATGTGCACACACATGTTTATGTATCTGATTTTTCTAGGAATGTGGAAAATTAAAACAAGTCAATTGATAAAATACAAGCTGGTGAGAGGGATGTGCTCCAGGGACTGTCTCAGTGGCACTGCTGGCTAGATGTCTTCTGAAGTGTCTTCCCTCCACCTGTTACCTGGCCCAAGTCCAGGACCTTAGAGAGCCTTGTCTAGGGCAGGATCAGCTCAGCCACCCCTGACCCAGCATTTCCTTGCCTTCTGTTTTCACAGGAATGAGACCCAAGAGCTGTCCAGCTGCGGCCCCCTGCACAGGTACCTCGGTCTTCCCACCTCCCCAGGGCTCCCAGGGCTCCTTCTTCCCACCTGGGCAGTGAGAGGAGTCTCTGCTGCCTTTTCAGACAAGGAGAAGCTGCGACTGAGGGGAGGAGACAGCGAGTGCTCAGGGCGCGTGGAGGTGTGGCACGCGGGCGCCTGGGGCACAGTGTGTGATGACTCCTGGAGCCTGGCGGAGGCCCAGGTGGTGTGCAGGCAGCTGGGCTGTGGTGCTGCCCTGGAGGCCCCAGGCCGGGCCGTCTTCGGTCCTGGAAACGGCAGTATCTGGCTGGACGAGGTGCAGTGTGGGGGCCTGGAGCCCTCGCTGTGGGCCTGTGCTGCTGCGCCCTGGGGACAGAGCGACTGCAAACATGAGGAGGACGCTGGCGTGAGGTGCTCAGGTGAGAGGGCACAGAGAGAAGTGGGGGAGGGGTCAGTATCCAAAGCCTCCCAGGCTGCCCGGGCCCTGTGCTCTGGCTCTGTAGAGACCGTGCCCAACCTCCTGGCATCTGGGAAAGGACCATGTTCCAGTGAGGGTGGTGTGACCTGATGACTTCTCCAGGACACCCCGTGCAGTGACTCATCTTCTCTTCTCTCCAGGTGTGAGGACACCAGCTGCCAGAACCCCTAGAGGTAAGTGTTTGTTCTGCTCTGAGCATGTGATGGAGGACACACTCGGACTTTAGTGTCCTCAATGTGGAATCTACACATAACAGTAGCCTGATGAGCAGGAGACATAAGCAGTCATGAGATTTACTAAGCTGCAGCAGCCACAGGGCTCCAGAGCCTCAGCAGCACTGACTAAGAGAAACCCCTAAAACCCGACTCACAAGGTAGTGGACATCGCCCAGAGTGAGGTCTGGGTTGCATTCATCTTGGGGTTCAGCAGATTCACTGTAACTAAACTAGTGAATTCAAGGTCCTCAGGACTTTGGACAGTGCCAGGGAAACTTGGTTCCCCTGGGATAACAGCCTTTCTAAAGTCTCTGGTCCTGTTCCTCTTCAGGCACCAGGTCAGTCTCCGCCTCTGTCCCTGGCATCTTCTCCATTCCTGGGATCCTCTGCATCATCCTGGGAGCCCTTCTCTTCCTGGTCCTCAGCGTCCTGGGGACCCAGCTGTGCAGACGGAGAGCAGAGCGCCAAGGTGGGACTCAGAGGTGCTAGTGACCTGGAAAGTATGTGGGGGAGTATTGGACCAGTGTAGGTTTGGGAAATGTACGCGTATTGTAGCTTCCATTCTTATTATCTACTAAACTTCCTTCTGTACTGTAGACTGCAAGATTCAGCAGGCTTGAATTCTTTTGCCTTGGGGTGAAGGTGAAGCTCTCAACTGTGATGGCTTCCTGTGTGGACAGTGTCAGTGGAGACTGGGTGTAGGATCCAGCTGGGGTCAGGAAGCCTAGTTGTGTCTCAGCGGAGCACAAGCTAAAGAAAGGGACCTGGCAGCCCAGAGGGCTTCCTCCAAGGCTGAGCGAGGGGAACCCTGTTGGTAAGGGACTCACTTCCAGGATCAGTCTCTGAACTCCTGCCTCCTTCCCAGGCTTATCCACTGTTGACGATGCCGTGGATGAGGCTGTGTACCAGGACATCGATTACCTCGTAACCCCAGAGAAGGAGGACCTGCTGCACAGCACGGGTTTGTACCTTCTTTCTCTTCATGCCTTGGCCACGGGGGTGGGGATCTTCATCAAGTACAAACCCTGCACTCTCCGACCTCACCTGGTCAGCCTCCTCCTAAGACACAAGCTCCAACCCTTCGTTCCACGAGTCTGAAGCTTCAGGATTGGCTCTGACCCATGATGACATTGAGCCTCCTAATGTGTGTTTATCTGTGATCTGTTTCTGTCCACCAGGAAACTTGTCTGATGACTCAGTGACTAAGCTGCTATATTACACAGGGGATGGTGAGGAGACAGAGGATCCTGACTCTGCCCCAGGTAGTGGAGACAGGTCTCCTCTTGGATGTGGGGCTGAGGAGGTTGGCATCAGGGGAGAACTCCCTCCTGTGAATGGACTGGTAGTGTCTCTTCTCTTCTTAGGGAGTTTTTCCTCTCTGGCCATGATGTAACCTCAGAAAGTGTCGGGCTGAATTCAGCATGCACATCCTCTTCTACTGGGTTACAGACATACATAGAATATATGGTTATTGATTTGAAGGCCATGTTTGTAAAAATTAACATCTCAAGTTGATCTTCTCAATAACTTCATGGGGAAAGAGAATATTTAGAAGAATGGTTTTGATCCTGCAATAGAGTCATATGTGAATCATTTTGTGGTTTATATGAATATTGAGACTAAAGTGATTTTGATAATCCCTGCAATACTTGGAGTACAAGGAGTCTACACTGATAAATTTCCAGGAGCTCCGCCTACAAAGGATCTAAGAGAGGAGAACATCCATTCTCAACCTTCCCCTTGTAGTAAAAGTGGACAGCTCATGAGATGAGGCATGTCCAGGAGGGATCTGTGAGATGGATCCTAAGGTCAACGGAGCACTAGGGGACAAAAGTCCTGCCTCTTGGGATTGGGATTGGTGTGCTCACCTCCTGTGGGTGATAGGAACCCAGGGAAGGAAGGAGGGAACTCTTCCTGACAGCTCTATGTCTCCCATGCCTCAGAGGGCATAAGAACAGCCTGCTTTCTTATAGTCCAGATTCATTGCCCCCAGTCACTGTTATATACATATTATGTGTTCCAGTGCTGGAATGTATGTCTGAAAACAGTATTTGAGTCTCATAGCATCATACCTTCTGTTGGTATTTATGACAGAAGCTATTGTAGTAAAAATATTATTGGCCTTAATACATTGGGATATTAAGACCATTTACATGGTTTCTAAGAATATTCTGGGAATATTGTGCCTATATATATCAACTATTGGGGATCTCTGCATTAGAAGAAACTTAGGACTTCAACTCCACCTCATTCCTTGTCTGTTTTCAGAACCTCCAGGAGAGCATGTTGATGCCCCAGGAAATGGTTACGATGATGTTGAAGAGTTACCTGTTCCTGAGAGTCCTCCTTCCCCTTGGAAGAGTGAGAGGGACTTTTTCCCAGAAGAGGGAGGTTGTGCCATGCATTCTCAGACAGGTTGGTTTACAACTTTGTCTCTAGTAGTCTTACTTTATTGTCATGAGAAAGACGAATTTGGAAAGCAGCCTTCAGTTTTTCTTTCCTGGAAGTGTCTGGGCAGCCTTGTATTCCTATTTGATGGCAGCTCTTCCCTGTCCATGGTTTAGTGACATATTTCCTCTTTCTGAATGGAGAAACATATTGTGTTCTCTGTCTGTCCACCACCCATGGGACAGAGTCATGTCTGTATCAGCTGCAGGGACTTACTGGTTTGTTCTCCTTCATATCCCAAATCAATACTTATGTCCTGGAAATAAATATGGGGGTCTTCCAAACAGTGAGAAGTACTTTGGAAAGTTTTTAGTAGATAATTTAAATCTGTGAAGTATAAAATTTTGTTTTGGGGATGCATGAGTGATTGTTTGAAGTGGCATTGCCCACTCTTACTGTTGAATGCATAGTGGCCTTGATTAGACAGTCATGACATTCCATCTCTGGAAGAAAGCGCTAGTTTTCTCTCATCGTTTCAGTGGACAGAAAGAAGATCCTTCTCCAGAACTAGGGTTTCTGCCTTTGTGTGGGCCTGTGTTTCATGGGCATCAGGAGCCTGTGGGATTTGAGGAGCTGCCCACTGTGGGCTCTGGCCAATGACCCACACTGTTCTCATGAATGCTTTGAGGTCAAGTGTATTAACCTTTCCTCTTGTTGACATCAAGACAAGGTTTTGCACAGCGCAGCCAGTGTGAAGCAGCTCTAAGCAGCCTTGAAGATGAGCTCGGGGTCCACACAGATATTGTGTTGCCAATGTGTACTTGGCTTTCTTTCTGTAGGAGGAATCTGTGCTGTCTTCTTGTCACCACTGAATCCACGTTCTCCTTACTCTTTCAGGTATCTCTCTACATTCTGCTAGTGAAGCCACCAGTCCTCGCATGGAAGAGAGGCCAGCCTCATTGGTCCAGAGACAAGAAGACCCTGGCTATGATGACATTGAGCTCACCACCATGTAGTGCTGTTTTGATGCAAGCAACCTGCACAGAACTCTCTACTATTCTCTTCCCCAAATACCTGAGAATTCTGTCTTCTTCATCACCGTTTTCACATGTTCTTGTGTTGAAAGGAAATTATGCAATAATAAATATCCTGCCATTATCTTTTCATGGTCTCTTTGAAGAGGATAGTGGGCCACTTCTGGTAAAATAGAAGGACTTTGTGAAAGTGTAAACCTAGTGGTTCCCATCCTCTGATATTTTCTCTTTTCCCTGTCCACACTGACTTGCAGCCACCAGTCTACACTCCCCCTCTGTGAGCTCAGCTCCTTTAGATTCCTTATGTAAGTGAGGTCATTCAGTCGTATCCTCAGCGATACAGACAGACAGATGGTACATGGGTATACATGTATATCTTTGTACATATGCATATCAGTCGTCCTGTGCTGTGCATGATATGCTCATGGATTTTAATGACCATGCTACCGTTTAATGATTTTTGCCTCAGTCATGCACATTTTAAAGAAAGGAAGTGGAAAAATAAGGACTTTCATTTTCCTTCTGTTTTCCACTGACAGTCCTCACTTTTCTTCTTTTAAATCCACGTTTTCATCTACTGTCATTTCCTTTCATCTTGAACAATTATCTTTAGCATTTTTTGCAGTGAAAGTTTGTTAACAAATCTTCTCAGTTGTCATTTTTCCTCAAATGTCTTTTTTCTGCCTTCTTTTTTAAAGGATTTTCACTGTATATAGAATTTTGTGTTAGTAACTTTTTCTTGTAACACTTTGGAAATATTCGATATCTTTGTCTTAATTTAAAAAATTTAGTTCTCAGGGTAGTTTTGATTTTGATCTCTCTGATTCCTAATGATGTTGAACATTTCCTCATACAAACAACAACAAATGCTGGCCAGGGTGTGGAGAAGTGGGAACCCTGATACGTTGTTGGTGGGATTGCAGATTAGTGTAACCACTTTGGAAAACAGTGTGGAGGATCCTCAGACAAATGGGAGTGAACCTACCATATGATCCAACAATACCCCTTCTGTGAATCTACTCAAAATAATGGAAATCAAACTATCAGACCAGTGCAAATGTATCCATTTTTATAGCTGCTGCACAATTCACAATTGCCAAGCTGTGGTACCAGCCAAGCTGTACTTTGCCAGTTGCTCCTTTGAGCTACCCCTCCCCTCTGCCCTTGTCCTAATGTTTACCCATAATACAGATAGCAAGAGCCTTAAGCCTTGCTCTTAGAGATCACACACAGCTACACTGGCTGTAATTTGTGCCTCTATTTCCCTCCTATTCTTTGGGACCTGGAAAGGCAGAGTCAGTGTGCAGCTTCAAAGCATCCATAGTTGATGAGAAACCAATATAGCCCAATACAATAGGGGTAAAAGCAAGGTAGATCATTGACCCCTACACTTAATAAGCTCACTGTCCAGAGACCGGGAGGCACCACTTGGCTAAGGAGTAAGTACTAGCCTGTTGCCTTGGTATCGCAGATAAGAACATGCCAATCTGAAGACTGTATTTAAAGACTGGAGTGTGAGGGGTGGGCAGAGTTCCACTTGTGGGCTCTCCAGCATGTCTGCCAGGCACCTGCTTTTCTTCTCTTCCCTTTCTATTTTCTACTGACCTTGTAATAAAGTTTTTTTTTTTTTTTAATGCTGCAACTAAACCATCTATTAGTTTCATTTCCGAGTCAATTTTTCTCTGAATTGAGGAAAAGAGCCCTCAACACTCTTACAGCTATAACAAGTTCTGATGAGGCAGAAAGGAGACATTGGGAAGGAAAGGAAAAATATGGTTTTACACTCTGGAGAGTTCATAAGCTAACTCCACCCTATAGGGTGTGCCCAGGTCTTAGGCAGAAATCTTATTTGGGCCCACACCTTTAATCCCCTGGATCCCTGCCCCCACCTGAGATTCAAGACAAAGGCCAGATCTCAGCCAGAGACCTCCCATCTTCTGAAAACCTGAGAAAGGGGAGGTCCAGACTTCTTCTGTGCCCACCCCTTCCTGGAACGACCACCTATACCTGAGAAAAGAGGAGGTCCAAACTTCTTCTGTGCCAACCCTTCTTGGAGGTTCTATATAAGGACTGAAAAAGGATGCAAGCTCTTTCTTGCCCTCTTGCTTGCGAGGCCTGGAAGACGTCTGCACACCTGTTTTCTCCCTGGAGTCCCTTACTTTCTGAAATAAATTCCTGCGTTTTGTTCCTGACCAGCACGTGTTAAAATTCTTTTTATCATGGAGGCCAAGAACCCACAAGTGACTCCGTTTTGTCCCGAGAGAGTTCCACATATACTGAGGTCATTCATAATTTATCTTTCTGCCTGTCTTATTTCATTAAGCATGAGTTCTTCCAGGTTCATCTTACTTGTCATGATGATGGGACAGACTTTCCCTTTATGTGTGTGTGTGTGTGTGTGTGTGTGTGTGTGTGTGTGTGCACGCGTGTGTGTGACTGAATAACATTTCACTGCATACATGCACCATGATTTTTTTTTTTTTAATCAATTCATCTTTTGCAGGAGAGTGCTCCCCACAAGCCTAGTCTCAGACACAGAAGAAAACTCTGGAGGCCAAAAGTAGGATAAGTAGGTCTTCCTTTAATCAGCAACTGATGACCCAGATCGGGCAATTTCCCGCTCTCTGGGATGGGAACAAAGATATTTCAACCCTAATATACAGTTGGCTGTTAATTCCTCCAACTGCAATGGTTTCTTTTTCCCTGCTGGCTGATCTGGGAGCTGAACACAGAGCAAAGACAGGACAAGACACAGCGCTACACACACACACACACACACACACACACACACACACACACACCTTGCAAGGGGAACAGTGTTCAACTTTATTAAGTGAAGATAGGGTTTTTATATGCTTGGAAAGACAAAGATGACCTCGAATACACGGGAAGGAGTCATTATCTCAAAAAACCTCAAGGGTAGGTGGAGACAATCAGGCCCTAAAGAAGCATCTGTTATTTCTTTGAAGTTACTTTTTACTTTTTCTAATGGACTTCAACTTGCTGCCCCCTTACTGGACAAAGCAGGCAACACAGACCATAAACTTTCAAACAATTCTCTTTTCTCAGGAGTTACAAATTTATCTCCAAGGTTATGTTATGCACAACGGGCGCTTACAGGAACCGACTGAATTTTAATCTCTCAAATAGTTTTGGCAGTACACCGTCATCTATAGCTCCCTGAGTCTTTTGAATTTAGCAAGTTTTCTTTGCTTCCCACAGTTGGTCACTTAACTTTGAGAAGAAGAGAAAGGGAAAATGTGAGATTTATTACACTTTCACCTAGCAGGAGCATGATACCAAAAATAGAAAGCACAGTAACTCAAGGCCCTGTCTCAAGGCCTGAAGCCTCTCTCTGGCTTGCATAAGGGAGGGGCTGTCCTCACTGATCTGTAAGCCCTCTCTGTTTACCTCCTCTGCTAATTGTCAGCCCACTGGCAGCTAGGGGAGGGAGCGGGGAATTCCTTTTTCTTCTATCCTAAGTCTAAATTCTTGACTAGTAATATTTCCATGGCTCTGACTATTCTTTCCCATATCACATCCATTCATCAATATATACTGTCAGCTTATCTTTGACAAGGGAATCAAGAATATATTATGAGGAAAGAAAAATATGTTCAAAAAAAGATGTTGGGGAAACTCAATATTCACATGCTGAAGAATAAAATTGAGCCATGTGTCTTAGGCGATAAAGTTTTACTTAAAATGGATTCAATGTCTAAATGTAAAGTTGGAAATTTAAAATACTAGAAGAAAACTTGGGGAAAACTTTGAGATTGATATTGTCAATGATTTTTTTGGATCTGGCACCAAAAGCACAGGCAGTGAGAGCAAAAATAAGCAAATAGAACTGCCTCAAACTAAAATGCTTCAACACGAGAAAGAAAACAATGGACAAAAGGAAGACAATGTGTGACATAGAGGGAAATATTCATAAGCTATGCATTTGAAAGGTGGACAATATCTAAAATATATAAGGAACTCTTATCACTCAGCACCTAAAGAGAGAAAAAATCCCATTTTACTTACTAATATCTATATGCATGACACTATAATTTATTTTCAGCTGCCAATTATATGCACTTGCTACTCCTTTATCTCACTATATTTATCTATCAATCAAATGTTTTAATAGTTCTCTTTCTGTCCACTTCCAGCATTTTTTTTCATACTTTATTTTTTTATGTTTCATGGTGGCTTTCAATATTGAATCGTGCATCCATGGCTTACTAAAACCTTGTAAGAATTATGACTTGTAACACACCCCTCAGTGTTAAAACCTCACTAGACTTTAAAGTCTGCAAATCTAAACTCCTTCCCTGGGAGTTTAGGCTACACAGGCAAACATCTTTTAAAATGTGAAAACAATATGTTCCTCAAGTGAGTAAGACCTGAATGCTGGTGTCCCTCCCATGAAGATGTATGATTATTATATAAGCATGTTGCGGGGATATTAACTAGGAAATTATTATTTTAATCCTGTAGAACAAAACTCGGCAAGATAGTGTTGGTACTTGCATGTGTATGTGTAGATGTAGAATAGAAAGTGTATGTCTACATACTTTTTATGCATGTGTATGTTCTCTCCAGTTCTCTTCACTGAGGGGATCTACAATAATGAAATGCCAAGAGCAATACGCAAACCTAGATACATCAGTTCATTTTGGTATTGCTTACATATAACATACTAGTAAGCCTGCTTGATTCCAGAGCAAGGATAAATAAAATGAACCAGGACCTTCAGGTTCTGCTCTAAAGTAAGAAAGTGGAGAGAATTCTGCATTAGGGGTGTGAGGAGTTTCATAGACCTTCTCCCCAGAAAAAAATCAGAACAGGCGACTAACATTTTATGAAACCTGAACAGCCACTTAAATGATCTCTTAATAGGAAATTGACTAAATCTCTTGAGAAAGCAAGTGTCTAATGCATTTGAACCACAGCCCACCTCCACCCTGTAGCTCACTAAAATAGGAGTTGGTGGGTGCAGCTGAGAGCACCAGGCCCCCTCTCCTCCATACCCACCCTGGGCGTCAATGTCATCCCAGGTCAGGCAGGCCATCAACTTTCCCCATCCCTACCAGCCAGCTCAAGGGGTTGAGGTTCCATGCTGGGAGAAACAAGCAGAGAGAACCAGATCCTGCAACTTCCTAGGACTCTGGTTATGAAGACCAAACCCACATAAGCAGATCTGACTCATCTCTAGAGCAGTGGCAAGTGTTGCTCAGGGGTTTTGCTCTATAAGAGCACACTGATGCAGAGCTGCCCCAAGATAACTGCTTTTTTTTGGAACGAAGCTTGAGGACAAGTGGGACAGTATCAAACTCGACAGCTTCTCTACAGCAAAGAGAACAATACAGCAAATGAAAAGGTGACCTGCAGAATAGGAGAAAATCTTCTCAAACATATATCTGATGAGGGGTTAATATCCAAAATATATAGGATATTAAGGGCTCATTCTAAAACAGTGGAGATTTTGTTGGTAGGTAATGAAGAAGAAGTTGTAGTAGTAAGAGCAACAAGCTAACCATATCCAGTAAAAATATTAACCAAGAAAAACAGTATTGTGGTTTTCATCCAGAATGTTCCCCGAAGTCTGAGGTGTAAGGAGGCAGGGTGTTTAGGCAATGATTAGATCATGAGGCCTCCCAGCTCATCATTCGATGGATTAATCACTTATAAGTGAATGGGCATCAGGGAGGTGGGACTTTTTGGGTCACTGGAGTGTGACCTGGAAGAGTTTCTTTTCTTTCTTTTTTCCTCAGTCCTCTCTTCTCAATGGTCAGAGAGTGGGGCCATTTATAACCCGAGTTACATGGACCTATAGGAAATTTAGATTAAAAATACTTGTGAATTAATGTATAAAAACTATAGTTAAAATTTTGACTTGGTAAAAGTAATTAACACACACACACACACACACACACACACACACACACACAGCTGAAAGCACAAAAGAAGAGAACCTGATCCAAATGGAAATTATAATGGGTTTATGGGTTATTCAATTAGTTAAAGAAAACACTAAAGACTAAAAGATTTAGTTTTCAGGAAGTTCTTGATGCTGTAAAAACTATGGTTAGAATTCATCATCTTTCAAGAGTCGATGTCTCAAAACTCCAAATCTTGTTGAAATTTCAGGAGGGTTAGAAACTAAAAGGAGGCAAAACAAAAAAAAAATAATCATAGCTTTAACAAAATTTGCACCCAGACTTATTTTTTCTCGTCCGATTGGTTTATCTGTATTAAAGTAAAAGATGGAAGTTTGTGTGGCAGACAAGGGGAACAAAATTATTTTTAAAAGTCTAGCATTCAGTCCAAAATATTTAAGCATGAAAAGGGACAGAATGAAGCAGAAGAGGAAAAATAAACAGCAAAAACAGATTTATCAAGTGATCAAAATCTTATATAAGCAGACAAGGACTTTAAAATACCATCAATTGAGACTTTCACCTCTACTGAGAATGCACAAATCTGAAAAAATAAAAAGATTCTCAGTCTCCAATAACACAAAAGAAACATATAAGGTAAAACAGTAATACTCTTTTCTTTTTCAGCTTATTTTTATAACTGAAATCACAAGTAATCCATGTAATCCATCCAAGATGGACAACCCACTCCATAAGGAGGGCATCAGGTAAAGTTCTTGTGAATTGCTGAAGCTAAACCATGGGCTGCCTTGTTGGTGTGGAGGAGGTGAGGAACAGACACAGGGTGTTTCACACTCACTCCAGCATCTTCCTCCTGGGCCTCCACTGGGAGCTCACCGGAACAACTGGTTGCAGCACAGGACATGACATGGAGACCCTCAATGTCACAGGAGGGCAAGAGGTGATCACCAGATGCTGAGGGAGAAAAGAAAAGCCCTGTCTTACTCTCAAAACTTTTTTTTAAAAGAAGCAAAATCCTCACGTTCCCAGCTGAGGGGCAGCAGCCCTTCACCTTAGGTGCAGGCAGAAGGCTCAGTCCTTCTGAGGCAGGAGTTGATGCACAAATGTCTTCCTCTTGATTCTAAAATACAAACTAAGATGCACGGCTCTTGTTTAAGGTTGAAAAAACTCTCTACCCTGCAGTATGTGCAAGAAACTGCCCTGGACTTGGGAAGCAGCACAAACACCAAGCAGAGGTCTGCTCACCACTGAGGAAGCGGCATAAAGTCACCAATGATCAACCTCAGGTTCACTGCAGAGTTTGGCTGCTGTGGGGAGGAGGAGCACGGATGCTGAGAAGATCCACCCACAAGTCCACATGCAGAGGTCTTTGCTCCTGCCATGGCCTCAGCAGCAAGTAAGACTGAGCCGTGAGTGAGGAGGAAAATGCTCATGTGCCTGGGCTCTTGTAATACTGTCCAGAATTCACTGTCTCCCTGCAGCCTCTTCCCAGGCTGAGCACTTTTCTCACAGTTCTGTTCAGAAGATAAAAGAAGAGAGTAACGTACTCTACAAGGCCAGTGTAAACCAAATTCCTAAACCAGATGAAGAAATTAAAGGAGAAGGAAATTACAAATATCTAACATGAATATAAATTTAACATTCCCAACCAAATACTGGTAGAGTCCCAGAGTGTATTTAAAAATTATACAACTCGACCAAGCCTGATTCATCCCAGTTATGCAAGACTGGTTCAGTGTCCAACCTTGATTGTAATCCACCACATCAAGAAGACAGAGAGGAAAAGGGCTGAGATATGGCTTAATATGAGTAGCTCACCTAGCATGTATGAGGCCCTGGGTTCAGTTACTAGTACCTTAAAGAAGAAGAAGAAAAAAAAACTCAGGAGGGGGAAGCAGAAAGGATGGGGGAGATGGAGAGAGAGAGAGAGAGAGAGAGAAAGAGAGAGAGAGAGCCCAAAGTCCATCACTTTCCATATACCAAGAAAGAACAAGGGGAGTTGGAAATTGATAACACATTACTATTCACATTAGCACCCTGAAATGAAACACATAAGGGCAAATACTACAAAATATATACAAAATCAAAATAAGGAAAACTGTAAAATTCTAATAAGTTTTTATTTTATAAACTCTTAGGAAAGGTCTTACTTTGTTATTCAGTAATGTTGCTAATGAGACATTAAGACTCAATCTGAGTCTTGCTGCTTGGCAGATGTATATTAATATTTTTCTATAATTTCTTTTTTTTTTTTGCGGTACTGGGGATTGAACTCAGGGGCATACTATCTCCAAGCTATATCCCCAGCCCTACTTTTTATTCTTTATTTTGAAACCGAGTCTCACTAAGTTGCAGAGTGCCTCACTAGGTAGTTGGGCTGGCTTCGAACCCAGATCCTCCGGTCTCAGCCTCTCGAATGCTGGGATTTCAAACATGCGCCACCACGCCCCTCTTTTCTATGATTTCTCTAGGTTGATTGTTTACCTTTATCTAACTGGAGTGGCAATCTACAGTCTTTTCAAATTGAGACATCACTTTTCCATCTAGTGGTTCTACAATTCCTTCCTCTCACTTAGTAATCCTTGTACCTCCCAAGTGTGGGTCATGGGCACAGGGACTAGCTTGGATTGCTGCCTGATCTCCATAGCTGTAGGACAAGAGAATAAGTGAACTGGGACATGTGGGGTCAGGACTCGGCTGTAGTCCACACATTCCCTGTCTACCTGCAGCCTCTTCCCAGGCTGCACACCTTCACCAAGCCCCACCCTGCCCACTGCCCTCCCTCACCAGGTCAACATAGGCCTCATCCACCCAGGGACACACTCATTCTGATATGCTTAATTTTTGGACACTTATTCCCATTTTCACTATTATTTTTCTGAAGTTGATTTAGGGATGGGCAGAACCCATAAATTCTTCATTTTGGCAGGTATGCAGAGCCAGGCCATATAAAACACATTATCCCATTTAAGGAGAAATAGTTAGAAATCATAATACAGGTGGTTATAATTTATGAGTCAAACTGTATGAAATGCTATCTGTTAATACATGAAGTTGAGCTTCCTAAAATTACTTTATCGCAATGACTGATCGATGGTGGGGCTGTTAGTTTGGGAAATTCCGTAGATGCTGTAGACGATTCAGAGCAATCTAAGATACACAGAGCTCACCACAGCTTTCTGCCCTGCAGAGATCAGCCAGGCCCATCAAGTTACTGTTAATCAGATATGACCAGAGGCGCAGGATGTGTCTATGTTCATCACTACACCCTTTTGCATTTATAACCACAGTGGTGTGGAGCAGGAAGGAAAATAGCGGTACATCAAAATAAATACCAGCTGCTGCTTTTGCATTCAGGAAAAGGTTGGTTTGTGGGCAATAGTATTAAAGCTGATGCCCTATGTGTACTGTATTACAGGAGTTCAGCCCTGTCCAGTTATCGATTAGCTTTTCGTACCTAAGTAAGTCCACTCTGGTAGCAAGGTGCTTGTCAGCACCTACAAACCAGATTGTTCTGCTCACTAAGCCTCTGTTATGTTCCTGTGTGGACATATGGTCAGTCCCTGCTGGAGCCCAGCACAAGGCTGGCCCACACTACTCAGAGGCAGAATGCACAAACACTCTTTGATAGAGTCATGATAGACAGAAGACATCTCAAATATGAGAAGCAGGGAATCAAAGCTGGTGCAGCAGTGACTTTTGGGAAGAGAAAACGCTTCTCTCAATTCTTGCCCATGAACAAAGCATTTTTATGGTGGAGCATGCCTATAATCCCAGCTTTTAAATGGTACTTTTCTTGGTGCACTGTAGGCTTATATCATAATGTAGTGCAGAGAGACAGGGATACACCTGCACACAGCACTTGGTGAGCTCCCCCTGGCTCCCTCCCCACTCCCTCCCATGTTATAGACATGATATTTGCATCGGTAACTACATCATAACCTCAAGGGAAGTGTTTCCTTTTTAATTCTACCCCCTTCCTCTCCTAGAACCCCTGTTTCACTGCACTGCGGTTTGTCCTCCATTATGTAAAGTCCCTCTTGTATCCCAATTACTCCCTAGCTTCTACATATGAGAGTAAACATATATGATCCTTTACTTTCTCTGGCTAATCTTACTTAACATAATGTTCTTTGGGTCCATCCATTTTCCTGCAAATGACATAATTCTGTCCTTCTTTATTGCTGAGTAAAATCCATCCTGTGTATATTCCTCAAATTGGTAATCCATTCATATTTTGATGGGCATCTGAGTTGTTTCCATAATTTGACTATTGTGAATTGTGGTACTATAAACATGGATATGCATGTATAACTATAAAATTCTGATTTCAGCCCCTTTTGGAAAGATACTCAGGGGTGACACAGCTAGATTATATGTTGGATCCCTTTCCAGTTTTCTGAGGAATCTCCATACTGACCTCCAAAGTGGCTGCACTAATTTTCAATCCCACCAACAGCGCAGAAGAGTTCTTATTACCCCATATACTCACCAGCATTTATTATAGTTTGACTTTTTGATGCTTGACATTCTTATTGGGGTTAGAGGGAAATGTCAGTGGAGTTACAATTTGCATCTCTCGGATTGCTAATGATGTTGAATATTTTTCATATATTTATTGGCTATTTGCATTTCTTCTTTTGTGAAATATCTGTATATTCAATTGTCCACTTCTTGATTTTTTAAAATTCTGTTTTTTTTTAATTCCTTGTATGTTTTAGATAGTAGTCAATTGACTCTTGGCCTGTTTGAGAGGTTGGGTTTTAATTCCATTTGTGTATAAGTAAATAACCAGTTTTCCCAATACCATTTGTTGAAAAGTCTTCTCTTCAACATCTATATTTGCTATTTATGTAAAAAATCATTTGGCTATAAGTGTACAGACTTGTTTCTGTATCTTCTGTTCTGTTCCATTGGTATATGTGTCTGATTTTGTGCCAGTACCATGCTGTTATTATTACTATAGTTATGTAATATAATTTTAAATCAGGTAGTATGATGCCTCCTGCATGGTTCTTATTACTAATAATTACTTTGGCTATTTTGGGTGTTTTGAGCAAAGCATTTGAAATGGGCAAAATTATTCTTCTTTGCCTCTTCTGGAGGAAGGATATTCTATTGATTTCTCC
>PVLC010026755.1:0-22438 GCA_004027655.1 Graphiurus murinus
TCAGACCGATGCATGTGTATCTATGTTTATAGCAGCTCAATTCATAATAGCCAAACTATGGAAGCAGCCAAGATGTCCAACCACAGATGAATGGATTACAAAACTATGGGATATGTACACAATGGAATTTTACTCAGCCATAAAGAAGAATAAAATCATGTTCTTTGCAGGGAAATGGATGCAACTGGAAAACATTATGCTAAGTGAGATTACAAAGAGTTAAGAAGCATATGTTCTCAATCACAAAGAGTTAAGAAGCATATGTTCTCCCTAATATGTGGATGCTAGGGAGAAGAAGGGGCATAGGAGGGTCTCCAGATGAAAAGGAGTGATCCTCGATAAGCAACGAAGTTGATTTAAGTGTAGTGGACGCAGGGGGCAGAGGGACACCCTAAAGCACATGATGTTCCTACACAATCATATCAAGGTCACTCACTGAAGTGAACCTGAGGGGGAGGGAGGGGGAGGGAATGGGGTGGGAATTGGGGAAGGGATCAAATGAGAATTGTGTGCAAATATGTTGTTAACAACTTGTACTTAACAAAGATGTATGCTATATTGCATGAATTACTACAATAAAAAATTAAAATAAAATAAAATTAAAAAAAGCATACCATTGATGTCCTCCATGAGAATAGTTTTTATTTATTTTTTTGTACTGGAGATTGAATTCAAGGGCATTCTACCTCTGAGCTATACCCCTAGCTATTTTTATTTACTTATTTTTATTTTTGAAACAGGAACTTGCTAAGCTGCTGAAGGTCTAGTCAAGTTGCTAAGGCTGGTCTCAAAGCTGAGATCCTTCTGTCTCAGCCTCCCAAGTTTTGAGATTACAGGTTTGTGTCACCATGCCCAGCTATGAGAACAGTTTGGCTATGATAATTGGGGCAAAAGATTGATTGGAGAGTAGTAAATCCTTTCTCCCTTATCCCCCAAGAAAATTCTGAATACTCTCCAGCAGCGCTTTCAGGTGTAGCATTTACTCTGAGGTAAAACTCAGGGATTACAGAAATTTAACACCCCCCCCCACACACACACTTACTCACTCACACTACTGATCATTGAATTCATTTCTGTTACATCGAGATTAGAGACAAGTTCTGTTTAGAAATAGCTTAAGAAAAGTTTTATATTTCCCTTTCAAAATGAAAATCAGTCAGAAATGCTTCAGCCTCAAGAGCATGTTTATATAAAAATTATGGGAAGGTCACAGTGAAGCCACACTTTTTTTTCCTTAGAGAAAAAGGATTAATGAGATGAGTGAAAAATATAGATTACAAGTGTAAACTTTCTTTTTGGAAGTTTGGTTGTAAAGAAAAAATACAATAAGTAGCTACAAAGGACAGAAATTGGGGGGATTTTTAATAAATGAGAAATTTGAGGATGTATGAATGAAATAAAGGAACATTCTTTGGAGAATAAAGTCAGTGTATCACACCCAGTGGTCATTGGGAAGTGGGAGTAGGAACATCTACAGAAGAGATGCAGCTGCTACAAAAAACACATCTATTTCTTCTCTAAACAGTAAAGGAGGAAGAAAAGAACAGCACAGTTCCAGTGCTTTAAAAATTATTTCCTATCAACATTAATGCTTTTTAATTATTTCCAAGGAGAGAGGTAAAAAAGACCAACATTTTTGCTATTGTCTTTATACCATATTCTTCCTATTGCTTTTTGTTTGCTAGTACAAGAGATTTTATTGACTATAATACAAATTAAAGCAGGAAGGAAAAACAATCATTTAAAGATATCAAAGACTTACACAGTGAAGATTAAGAAATAATTAAGAGTCCTGTTGGTATATTAAATTACCAATGCCAATCTCAGAGACATGTAACAGGGAAGAAGAGGAAGGGGGGTGGGACCCAGAGGAAAATGCCTGTAAGAAGACATGTACATTCCTATCACTTTATACCTCAGTATGAAGTATAATTACAATTCACCAATAGCAGTAGTAATAATAATAATAATAATAATAATAATAATAATAATAATAATGAGTCTTGTTGGGCTGTGCCTGGGGAGAATAGGCCTCACATGCTTTGGTATTTGGATTCTCAGAATTTCCACTGGATGGAATAGTACATGTCTCTTCCACCATCCACTGGCATGAGTTTGCCAGCAGCTATATTATTTCCTGAAGATAATTGTGTTCATTGATTCTGAAGCCATTTTCTAGGTCATGAGCTCTAATATTCCTATTGAAAATAGTACTCCCAGTGAAACAGAGAACGCCAGTAATACTGGCTGAATGGCTATTCCTTTTCATCATTTTTACTTGGAAGCTGACAAACACTTTTTTTTAATTCAGATTTTTTTTTTATTCGTGCATTGTAATCATATGTTCTTATGAAGTTCAGGGTTATAGTAACACACATGCATACAGAGTTCTGTGAACCCTCCTCCAGTTCCCACCCCACTCCCTCTCCTTTCCTGCCTTCCCATGCTCAACACAGTGAGTGGCACTGGTAAGTTTGTGTACATACATCATGTCTATTGAAGTGTTTCCCTCTTCAAGTTTTCCTTCTCCCTCCCACTTCCCTCAGTTATATCCTTCCTAACTCCACTAAGTTCTCTCCTCCTTTGTCTGGAGTACTTCCTGTGTACCAACTTCCCCCTGGCTTCCGAATATGAGGGAGAACATCTGACCTTTCACATTTCGTGTCTGACGAATCTCAGTTAGCATAATATTCTTCAGTTCCATCCTTTTCCCTGAAAATGACATATTTTTGTCTTTTTATGGCTGAGTAGAATTCCATTGTGTGTATATACTATAATTTTGTAATATATTCATCTGTTGATGGACATCTCAGCTGGTTCCATAGTTTGGCAATTGTGAATTGTGGCAAAGATTTTCTTAGGAATTAAGAAGTTACAACTTAACCTCCACCTTCAAATGGCCACACATTTTCCTATTGTTTTTAACAAAGGATTTGACACAAATTAAAATCAATTTGATCTTTTTTATTGCACTATCATATCTACTCCTATAATATTAATCTTCTAACAAACACATACTGTTGGCCAATTCTTTTTGCTGGTTCTTTTGAGCAATAATATTGACATTTTTCAAGATTGTCAAGATATGTTAAAACAACACATTTTTGTTTTGTAAATATGATGTTGTCTTTACTTTTTTTGGATATGAACTTACTGATTTTAAATTCTTTGTTTTTTCTGCTGTTCCTCTTTCGGTTTCCTTGTGTACTTAGACTTTTCCCTAGGTTTTATATTGCTTTTTTCTTATTAGATAGCTATGATTCTTTGACATTTTTTCACACTGGCAAAGGAGAGATATATTTGAGAAGTATTGATAGTTAAAATTATATGCTTATTTGCTTAGTATTTTTTTCTTTTTATTTATTTTGTTTATGTGCCAGTGCCAGAGATTGAACCTAGGGCCTCACACATGCTAGGCAAGTGCTCCACTCCTAGCTTTCTTGTTCTTTGTCAGTGAAGTACATGGAAATTGTAAGATATCCCAGGATTAACGGAGTCAGAGACTGTAGGAATAGGTTATCTGGGAATTTTTTTTTTTTTTCTGAAGAAGGGCATACTTTTTATAGTGACCTTGCAGGATGATATGCATGGAGAATGGAAATTATTTATGACTCCTCTTTGCACATCAGCATAGTCCTTGAGGTCACTGGAGATTTCCCTCATCAGCAGTTTAGCTCTAGGACAAATGCTGGGTCCAACAGCTCTGATTGATTGCTGGAGCTCATAGCCCTTTAATCAATTTACCAACCAATTTGTTCCACTGCCACCTTAACCTTAGCTCCCTATGATCTAGAATCAAATGGAGTGCTCCTGAGACAGTTGTGTTATCCATTCATAATGGGTAGAAGGTTTTGAAGCACTGTTGGATTTGACCATCAGTGCAAATTCTCCTAATTTTATAGAAATATGTCAATTTTCAAATTGTATGTTTAGCTATTTTTCAATAGTTTTAGCTTTAAAAAATCCTGCTTCATAATTTCAACAGGATTGTGCCTAGGACTCTTGATTCCTTTTTCTAGTATTGCTGCCTGGTATTCCTTTCCTCATGCCCAAAGGACTTTCTTGAACATTTCTTATAGTGCCGTCTGCAGGCAATGAATCCTTTCAGCTTTTATATGTCTGAAAATATCTTTCTTACAACTATATTTTGGGAATATATTTTCACTGGGCTGAGAATTCTAGGTTAACAGTGCTTTTTTTTTTCTCTTTCAGTACTTTAGAGATATTGTTCTACTCTTTTCTTGCTGGTGTTGTCTCCAATGAGAAGTCTGTGATCACAAGTATCTTTGTGTCTCTCTGCATCACTTGTCTTTCTTCTCTGGATGTTTTTGACATTTCTTATTTTCCAGAAATTTGTTTGTGATGTATCTTGTAGTTATCAGATCTCTTTTGAAAGGGATTTGTAGACTCTCAGATCTAGGGGTGAAGGTTAATTTTTGCTTTGAGTATCAATATAATTGGAAAATCCCCATTTAATTTCTGATCCTTTTTTGTGAAATAAAAGGTTGTTCCTATACTGTAAATGAGGGCATGTAGGTTATGTCAGATGTCTAAAGAGAAAAAAAATGTTTAGTGTGAAAAGATGGGAGGTTCTAGTTGATGTTAATGGCTATTAATGTATAGTTCCACTAATCTCAAGTTTTTGTTATATTCTCATGAAGTTCTTACTCTTTCTGATGTAATCATCAAATAAGTAGTCTGTTGGAAAAAAATGAAAGTATAAATTTTGCCAGTTGAAAGATGGCTATTAAATGTGTTTCATGAGGAAGAAAAATAAACAGAAAAGGCATTTGAATGAAAAGGATAAAAGTAAAGCAGTCAAAGAATTGAAGATCCTGGGGTGATCACCTACTAGGTATAGATCTATGACTCAGAGGAAAGATAGAGGAGGTCTTTAGGAGTTTACTTGTTGGACTGGAGTTTGAAAAGGGGTTATTTGAGGACACACACCATTTTGTCTCTTACAGAAACTGTTTGGGACATGAAAGTGTTACTGAGTGCTTTTTTAAGAGCCTAGCATTGAATATTCTAAGAAGTGAAATGTGTTGTCTTGGTTACAATTAGAAATGTCTACAACTCTGAAGGGAGTAGGTAGTATTCTGGAAAGGCCTTGTATTGTGACCTCAGTATGTGTAGACACATGTGTGATTTTGATTTATTAATTTAGATACCTATGAGGCAAGAGAGTCCTAGAGTTTGTGCCTGTATATTTGGTTTTCGCTTTCTTTTTTTTTTTTTTTCCTTAAATAGGATAACCCTTAGACAATGGCTTAATAGTTTAAGCAAATGTGAAGATAGGATCACTTGTTGGCCAGGGCATCTGATGCTAAGACAACTTGCCTGCAGTCTGGACAATTATATTGTTTCTTGTGTCTCATTACTTATCAAGGAAATTTTGGTGAAAGAGGAAAATGCAGCAATATTCCACTGAGCTTCAGCACATGTGATGGCTAGCAGCTCTATCCTGTAATCCATTATGCCCATGGCTATTCACCTGGTTAGTCCCAGGAGTTTCCAGGAGGTCAAGGTAGCTTGGGGAAGAGATGGCCTCCTAAAACACCCTGGAACCTGGCAAGGGACTGAGGATAGGGGGAGCCACCCCCTCCTACAGGCGAAATAGACAAGAAGGCCTAACTTTGGTTCTATCCTGTCTTAGGCAGGCTTTATATCTTAGTACATTTCTGCTGATATAACAAGATACCTTGGACTGGATAATTTATAAATAGTAGAAATCTGTTTCTCACTGTTTTGAAGGCTGGGTAGTCCAAGATCAAGGTGTTGACAGATTCAGTGTCTGATAAGGGCTCACTATGTGCTTCCAAGATGGCACTATGCTATATCCTCCAGAGGGATTGAACACTGTATCCTCACATGGTAGAATGGATGGAAAGCCAGGCAGCTCTCTGAAGCTTCTATTATAAAGGCATTGATCCTATTTATGAAGCATATCACTCATGATGAAATCATTTCCCTTAAGGCCCATCTCTTAATACCATCACAGCGGGGATTGTTTCAACATAAATTTGGAAAGGAGAACAAAAATGTAAACCATAGCACTTCCATGGGCAGGCTAAGGTTGTGGAGTTCTAGTTCTTTTACCCAAAGCACAATGGGCAGCTGATTATTGAGGTACAAAGATTCAGGTCTATGAGAATCTCTATTTCTAGAAGAGCCCAGTAGGTAGCCAGTCATTTGTTGTTTTAGTAGTGGTTAACTTTGGACCATGAAGGGAAGTTTCTTGCATCAGAGGAAAGAACTTATTGTGCTTTATATTAAATTTATTATATATTTATTATTTTTATATTAATTGGTGCATTATATGCATACATCTTTGTTAGGTACAAGTTGATAAAGGCATATATGCACACATTTCTCATTTAACCCCTTCCCCAATTCCTACCCGACTCCCTTGCCATCCCTTCTTCTCAAGTTCAGTTTAGTGATTAACTTTGATATATTTGTGAAAATACATCATGTGCATTAGGATGTCCCCCCACCCCTGTCCATCACCTTCAGTTAAGTCAACTTCTTTGCTTATCTAGTGTTTCTCCTTTTTTATCTGGAGTCCCTTTTATGCCCCACCTCTCCCTAGCATCTGCATATTAGGGAGAACATATGCTTTTTTACTCTTTGTGACTGACTAATCTCACTTAACATGTTTTCCAGTTGCATCTATTTCCCTGCAAATGACATGATTTTGTTCTTCTTTATGGCTGAGTAAAATTCTATTGTGTACATATCCCATAGTTTTGTAATCCATCCATTCAAGATATCGATGGACATCTTGGCTGTTTCCATAGTTTGGCAATTGTGAATTGTGCAGCTATAAACATAGATACACATACATCAGTCTGATAGTTTGGTTTCCATTCTTTTGGATACCCAGAAGTGGTATTGCTGGATCATATGGTAGGTTCACTCCCATTCTTCTAGGGATCCTACATACTGTTTTCCAAAGTGGTTGCACTAGTTTGCAGTCCCACCAACAATGTATTAGGGTTCCCACTTCTCCACACCCTCGCCAGCATTTGTTGTTGTTCATGTTTTTTATGATTGCCATTCTGATTGGAGTTAGGTGAAATCTCAAGGTAGTTTTAATTTGCATCTCTCTGATTGCTAACACTGGAAAAAATATAGCCTCTTTAACAAATGGTGTTGGCAAAACTGGTTAAACATATGCAGGAAAATGGAAATAAACCCCACTTTCTCACCCCGCACAAGAGTCAATTCAAGGTGGATCAAATACCTGGAAGTCAGGCCAGAGACCTTGCAGCTACTTGAAGAGGACATAGGGCCAACACTTCAACACACAGGCACAGGGAAAAACTTTCTCAACAATACCCCAAAAGCACAAGCAGCTCAAAGGAAGATCAATACATGGGATTGCATTAAACTGAAGAGCTTCTGTGCAGCAAAGGAAACTATCAAGAACCTCAACAGAGAGCCCACATAGTGGGAGAAAATTTTTGCCAGCTACTTTTCTGATAGAGGATTAATATCTAGAATATACAGAGAACTCAAGAAACTCACAGCTAAGAAAACAAATAACCCAATCAAAAAATGGGCAAAGGATCTAAATAGACACCTCACAAAAGAAGAAATACAAATGGCCAATAAATGTATGAGGAAATGTTATACATCATTAGCAATCTGAGAGATGCAAATCAAAACTACCTTGAGATATATTTATTATTAACATATACATATGTTATATATTTATATTAAAATACTATGCATATATACATATTTATTTAATTACCTTTTATTTTCTCCCTTGGTCTCTAGGGTTTCTTTGTTTGTGGTTATTGTTTTTAATCAACTAATAAAAGACTTGGACAAGTACTGTTTGATAGACCTGGCATTCTGTTTAGCACATAGGTTTAAAGTTCCCTTTTTCATTTACCTATATAGGTTTATAGCAACCTAAAGTCTCCTCCCTTCTTTCCTTCCTTCCTTCCTTCCTTCCTTCCTTCCTTCCTTCCTTCCTTCCTTCCTTCCTTCCTTCCTTTCTCTCTCTCTCTCTCTCTCTCTCTCTCTCTCTCTCTCTCTCTCTCTCCTTCCTTCCTTCCTTTCTTTTTCTTCTTTCTTTCTTTTTTTTTTCTGTTTTAGGTTTATAATAGTTGGCTCCATTCCAGGCTTTGGTTTCTGTTTCTGGCTGATAGGAGGAAAAGAGGATAGGGGATGGAGCTTGGCAATCTCTTCCTGAATGGTCCTTGTGTTATCCTCAGCAAAATCAGTCTCCTCCCATTATTATTATTATTATTATTATTATTATTATTATTATTATTATTCCTCCTCTCTCTCTGTCTCTTTCTCTCTCTCCCCCCCCTCCCTCTCTCTCTCTTTCTTTTTTCTTGTACCAGGTATTGACCCAAGGGTGTTTCACCTCTGAGCTACACTCCCAGCCCCTATTTTGAACTAGAGTCTCACTAAGTTCTAAGGGCCTTGCTAAATTTTAGAGGCTGGCCTTGAGCACATCTGGGTGTGGTATAATCCCAGTACTTGGAAGGCTGAGACAGGAGGATTGCAGGTTCAAGGCTAAATCACTATATTTTAGCAAGACTCTGTTTCAAAATAAAAATAAATAAATAAAAAGGGCTAGGGATGTAGCTCAATGGTAAAACACCCCTGAGTTCAATCCCCTGTATCCCCATACATACATACATACACAAATAATACATACTGAATACATATCTAGAAGCTGCATTTTTATTTTATGGTTTTCTCGGTGAAGAAAAATGGTATTGCAAGTTGTGGTTGCTGGCTGTGGAACTCTCTCTTTCTGACAGAGAATCAACACAGCACAAGTTATTAAGAGGTGAAGTGGATATCATCAAACAGTCTGTAAAAAGAGCTCTTTAGAGTTACGGGAAAGTACCTTTACTTAATAGAAATGTTAGTACATTCTGGGCTCATTTGTTGTTTGGGAGTGCACAAAATTTTGCTTCATTCCTCTCAGATATCAAGGTCAACTCTATTATTTTCAGTTAAATCCTACAGTTTTCATTGAATGTTTAGAAAAAAGAAACACCTTGTTTCAGTGTAACTACCTTGGTGATAGCAGGGAAGGTTGAATAAGACTCATTCTGAGGTCTATAAGAAGAGGTTAGTTTATTTTACTGCATAAGATACAGAAGAGCATTGATTTCCAAACCAAGACTATAGTAAACACTGAAAATGAAACTCATATATAAATAGACATTGTCCTTTCCATACCAGAATGGTGTTCTCCTCAGAAAAAAAGCCCTTTAGAAGGAGACTGTAAAGATCAAATGCTTATGGCATTTAAAATATAAAATAGACACATGCATTGGAAGTAGGTGTCTATCAGCATGAATGGGAAAAAATATTTATCTCTTAAAAAAATTCAAGTATTCTGAGTAAAAGACCAGAAAACAGAATGTAGCATCAGACTTATATGCTGTTAGTGTGTGAACTGAATGACCTAAAATATTTTTCCACATCTAGTTGTCATTTTTTTGTAAGAGTCTTTTGTTTTCAGAAATGACAAGGGCACAATTTCTGGCAATAGTTTTCAGTTGTATGTTATTCAACGATGGAGGAATAACTCTAAAACATTTTGATAGAGGGAATTCAGAAGGGTTTCTAAATTGTCTTAAACCCTCTAAACATACAATCCTCCTTTTTTCTATAAGGAATATGTCAAAACAACATATAAGAAGGTTTGAAGTCCCATTCCCTCCATTTGATGGAATATCAGATTTAATGTTTACTGGCTACATCTTTCTACTGAGATCCTTAACCATTTTTAACAGTTATGTAATCTCATTAATTTTTATCAAGTTCTCTGTTGAGCTATGAGACTAATATTATGCTCTTTTAAGAAGTGAAAGAATCTGAGGTAGAGCTACACAATGACTGATAATGAAGCAGCAAAGAAATCTGTTTCTACGTCCTACATCCTCAGACAATTGGTATAAATACTTCATGAGCATAACTCCACTGGGTCTTCTCTTTCAGTGAGTCCCCCTGCTACTGCCAGTCTGTTTTGAAGATCTCCGGGATTGGGGAGAAACAGACAATCATAGGAGATGTAGGTCAGCCCAGAAAAAAAAAAGTGATTTATAAAATTTCCTTTTTATAATTTCTATGAAGCCCTTTCTTCTTCCTAATTCTTAGCATCCAAGAATTTACAGATGAGAGTTGCAGCTACAATGAGTGTATATCAATGAGCAACTAAAAATGGGTAATCATAATGTTGCTGCTTTTCAGGAAAATTGTCTTTTTGTTCTATTTTAGAGACAAAGCAACTGCGACTCAGACCCCTATTGGACCACAACTGATATGAGTTAAGGCAGAAGAACTGAAGCCTTGTAGGAGTCTTCCTAGATTAGTGAAAATGGGAAAGACATTTGATCTAAGGTCTCAGTATAGAATGAGTGAAATCCTATTTGAAAAGTTTTTACTATTTTTACTGGAATTAGTTTTAGCTAATAATAGCTACCATTCATTAAACATTGTCAGGGAGTATTTTTAGGAGCATCAGTCATGTGAATCATGTCGTCCTCATAAAACCCATGAGGTATTTATTATTATTTCCTCCATTGTATAGATGAGAAAACTGAATGGAGAGAGATTCTGCATCCTGCTTGGGGTTGCATGAGGAGCTACTTGGAGAGCTTTGGCATGGGTGAGGCTTGTGCTCCTCATGTATATGGTATAGTTCCTCTTTTGTATGGAAGATAATTTCCTTATATGTTGTTAATACTGCTAAGGCTATGGAAGATACACCAGAATACTTTCTCTGACATCCCATGGGACTAACATATAGTTGGGCAAAAGTCGAAGGCACACTGTGGGCACTCTTACTAGTGTGGTTAGACCTGACTTCTTAGGACAAGTGACATGCAAGGAGATTCAGAAGCATCTTTCACGTGGTAAATCGGCAGCCACCAGGGGTGGGGGTTGGGGTGTGTAGCCAGCCCATGTTGGGTTGATGTAGAAAGGTTCGATTACCCTTCTGGTATCTCATTGCAATAAATAAATGCATGCATGCATACACACACATAAATCTTCTGTGAGCTTCTGGGATCTAAGTACAGTAAGTAAGTAAGTACAAGTAAATGCAAACAAATACATAGGTGGATGCACATATATGTAAACAGTTCATGTTGCTAAACAAAGTTATTTGGGTAGAATTCACATAACCAGAATGCTCAACTTATTTCTAATTTAAATGTGCTTAATTTTATTTATTCATTGAACATTCTTTTTGAGACTCTAGCCTTGGATCTCTGAAAACAGCATTTGAACAAAGCAGATAGGCACTCTCGTGGAGCCAGTGGGACTTGCAGTGGCTGCCATCTTGGGTGAAGCAGTGAGGGTCAGGAGAGGTCCACTACTCTGGTTTCTTGCTGAGGTGTTAAAACTTATCCCCTGTGGGTGTCACTCTGCCTTTTTGTCAGGCCTCACTAGAATTGCTTTGACCTTTTTGGAGGGCTGTACTTTCTGTCCATTTTCTTATATTCTGGGCCTCTGTTTTCTTCTTGAATTAATTACTCTTCTGCTTTTAGTGTCATGGCTAATTGCTCATAATTTTTGGTCCTCAGAAATTTAACAATATAGTCTTAATAAAAGTATCTTTTAACAACATCCAGGGTTTGCAGAGAAAGGAGACCTCAGTGTGTTCTTGTTTGCCATCTCAAATGTGAAAATTGATTTTTCCAATGTTGAAAAAAATTTTTTTTTTAAATCCTGCTTTGAAATTGTGTTCCGATCTCAAATACATTCTTTGGGATTGATCAGTGTATGTACTTTTCACCCTGCGAATTGGACACACACACATACACACACTGAAGTTAAATCTGGGTACATTAAGTGATGAAATAATTTAGGAAAAGTTTTGACTAAAATTTGTAAGTGGTATGGCCATAAAGTCCTGAAGCTGATTTTCTTACTGAAGGCAGATTTAATGCTCAGTATACCAGGGTCTTCACTCATTTATTTGCTTATTTATTCTGTTTGTTCAACAAAAATTTACTCTATGCCAAATATTTGCAATTTATTATTTAAGCATTTCCAACATGTTTCCTGATCATTTGGGAAAAATATTACAGTTGAGCATACAATCCAAACAAAGAGATTTTATGTCTACAAATTATTTACATCCTGCTTCTGTCTCCTTTCACCTGCAGACAATCTCTCTATTAACACAAACTTAACTCCAATAGGTATAAGCAAATCATAATTTGTATAATTCAGAGATATGAGGTATATTCATGTTAGAGCGACTGAATGCTTCAACCAATTTAAATGATAAGAATCATATAAATGTTGGTGTTCAAGCTGTCTCAACTAAATGCCAACTGTGAAGTTACTTAGCCATCATGGTTAATAATTAATCTGTGATTGTATAAGTTGTTTATATAACATAATATCTTTACTAGTATGTTTGACCAATACAGAGCTAGGACTTTAGGAGTTTCTGCTCTTATTTTCCTCAAGTGTTAAAATTACATTTTTAGCTGTAGCAGCCTCGATATTCAGACAGTTGAGTTTTCTGCCCTTTATCCCAGGAATGAATTTTATTGATTGAAATATTTCCTACCTTACATCCAAGATATGATACACATACACACATACACACACATACACACACACACACATATATGTATCATGCTTTTATATATAGATATATATATAATAAATTATTCTAGTGTTTTAATACATTGATATTTAAAGAAAACCATTTATGAACGCACTACATATATATACACATATATATAATTATTATTCTAATAAAAATGCCAATTGTGTAAAAGAGTTATCTGCCTTATTTGAATGTGAATTAACTAAATTATAACTAACCTTAGACAAGATTTTCAAGGGAATACATGTAAGAGAAAATACTGATTATTTGTGTTTTGTGGCTTTCCTGGGCAGTGCCGAGATTAGAAGACTTTTGAGAACAAAGTTACTAGCTGTGCTTGGGCTGAGTTGAAAGAGACCCCTTTTCTCACTACAACGGTCCAGCTGTGCACGGCAGGTGAGACAAGTAGGCTTCGATGGAATAGCAGGATAGTGGCCTTTACTATTTTGAAAAAAGATGACAGAGCAAGAGGAGAGTGTAATATTTACGTAGAAAGCCCATGTCCTTACCTTCATTCTTGAAGGGAGACTGAAGGGTGTGCTCACTTTATTGTCTTTAGTAAAGTTAAGGAAGTGGGGACTTAAAAGACTACTTTTTTATTTTGGTTGTATCTCCATTTGGACAGGTTGGCATTTTACCTCACTGGATATCTACTTTACTCTAGAGCTGCCAGTTTGCCCCGGATCTAATGGAGAAGTGATGGATGGGGAGAGATGCCACACAGGAATGCTGAATCAGAGTTGGGAAAATGACAACCCTCTAGAGTTCCCAGGCTCTGAGGCAGGTAGAAGATGGAGCTTGCATGACACTAAAGTCCTGGTGTGATGAAACTACAAACTGGAATCTTGAGGGGACACTGTAAGATGGTAAAACATGGACCCTCTTAAAATAATGAAGAATGGGGGTGCTCAATTGGGATCAATCAGAAAATACAGTTGAGTCTTACAAGGGTCCATCAGCTTCTGGGGAGCTGATTGGGACTGGTGCTTGACTGGACACCAAGGCCTCTTGCATTCTCTGCTCTTCCTCAATGAGCTTATAAACATGAGCTAAACTAGGCCAGAGGCAGCAACCTGTCCAGGGGCAGCCTTCCAAGGTAATGCCCCTGCCCCTCCACACACACTGCTCCAAACCCATGTGGGCTTTTGTTGGGAAGAATTTCTGTGGGGAAGTGGAAGTGAAAGAAGATAGAAGAGAACAGATCAAGAAGAGAACTTTGCTTTGAATATGAGTTTGAGGGTTTTAAATGAAAGAGTAGAAGTCTGTAAAGTCCAGACTGATTAATCCTTAAGGAAATCTGAGGTGATAATAATGGCTAGGAAAACAAAATTGCTCAATATTTAGTCCCCAAATTTTTCAATCATTTGGAAGTGTTAACTACTATAGGGAGAAGGTCCTTCTCCTTTTTGCATGACTATCCCATAGTATATGATCAATGGATGTTGTTGAAATTAATTTTTGTATTTTACCAAATAAGTGAAGCATTTTCTCTATATTCAGCTAGTAGGAAGTGTGAGAACAAACACTTGAGCTATAGTACTTGATTTTCATTTCAGTACTTTTCCTGCCCCCGATGTTACATTGTTTATAAATTTGGATGAAAATACTGGTTAGCTTAATTTTTAGGTTTGTATTGAAATGAGACTTTAAAGACATGCACTGTTATCTACTGTTCAAAGGACCTTTTTCCCCAGTCTTTTGCTACTTTGCATTGGTTTAGTTAGAAATATACAGGAAAAAAATTTCACAGTAAAAATTTGAGTTTACATCCAAGGCTTCTCTGATCCTAGCTTATGTATGATTGATGTCTTCTTAAGAAATATCATCAATTACTAGACCTCTGTGAAAACTTAAATTATTGAGTTTGGGGAGGTCAGTATTAAGCATTTTTTTTTTTTTTTTTTTTTTTTTGCGGTACTGGGGATTGAACTCAGGGGCATTCTGCCTCTGAGCTACACCCCCAGCCCTATTTTTTTTTATTCTTTATTTTGAAACTGAGTCTCACTAAGTTGCGGGGTGCCTCACTAGGTAGCTGAGGTTGGCCGCGAACCCGGATTCTCCGGTCTCAGCCTCCCAAATGCTGGGATTACAAGCGTGCGCCACCACGCCCGGCTTAGTATTAAGCATTCTTAAAAAATTTTATTTGACATATAAAAATGGCACATATTTTTAGGGTGACATGCAGTATTTTGATACATGTATGCATTGTGTAATGTTCAAATGAGAATAAGTATATCTATCTCCTCAGCTCTCATTTCCTTACGTTGAATACATTTAAAATCATTCTTTTAGTTTTTTTGAAATATATAGTACATTATTGATATCTATGTCATGCTACTCTGTAAGAGTACACTAGAACTTATTTTTCCTAACTGTAACATAGTAGCTGTTGACCAACCTTTCCCTACCTGAAAACTCTCAGCCTACTGGTAACTATTATTCTACTCTCAACTTCTATGAGACCAACTCTTAGATTCCACATATGATTGAGATTATGCAGCATTTGTTTTTCTGTGTATTTTAAATGAAATAATCACTTAAGATAATGTCTTCTGGTCCCATCTATGTTGTCATAAATGGTAGAATTTTATCCTCTTTATGGCTGAATAGTTTTCTATTGAGTATATAAACACCTAAAAATCCATTAATAATTTGATGGACAATTAGGCAGTTTATATTTATTAGCTACTGTGTGTGTGTGTGTGTGTGTGTGTGTGTGTGTGTGTGTGTGTGTGTGTGTATGTGTTTTGCTGGGGATCAAACCCAGGGCCTCATGCATGCTAGATAAGCACTCTACCACTGAGCTACACCTCCGGGCCCAGATGTCTCTTAATATACTGATTTCATTTCTTTGGATATACACCCAGTAGTGGGCTAGCTGGATTATAGGGTAATTCTATTTTTAGTTTTTTGAGGAACTGTCATACTGTTTTCCATATGGCTATGCTAATGTACATTCTCACATACAGTGTGAATGTCTACCATAAGAATCTCTGATCAAATTCAAAGTATATGGAGTGAAAAATAATTTTTCACCATATGGGAAAATACTTTTGTTTCCTTTTCACATTCTTGACCAAAGATGAGTAAAAGTTATTAAGTTAAATAGGACTTTCATCCTGTTGTTGAAGAGAGAAGGATAACACAACAATATATCTCAACTGAATACTCATGATGTTAGTGAAAATGGTAAGCCCAACTTGCAGGAATCTAGAGATACTGATCATAAATGATTAATGGATGCTCATCAAGATATTGCACTCTATAATTTCATTTTATCAACAAACACATCCATAGATACCATAGACAACATCTATGAACACTGACAGGAATATATCTAGCAAAACAAATAGTATGATATGTGACAAGCATCACCACAATCAGCTTTCTTATCTCTAAAAGAGTCTGTGATTTTGAAATTTTGACATCATGGCATCTTGGGTTGTCTCCTTGGCATTCCATCTATTGACAGCAAATGGTAGAGATGTCCATGTGCCAGTCTTGCAACAGTTCCTTGATAGCAATTGTACAAAGGTTACATGACGGATCACTGCCAGTAAAAACAATGAACATACTTAGGAAAGTTATAGATTAAATTCCGATTGTTAAGAAGGATACAAACAGCATTATAGTGATGATGCATCTCAATAACTGATAAATCAGATAACTTTCAACCATGTTGGAAAACAGATTTAATTGTAAATATCCCCAAGGCTATTCTCAGAGATATCTAAAATTATGCAAGCAATTTTTTCCAATTGAAAATTAAACGATTTCTATTCTAAATAGAAATCCTCAAAAGAAAAAGTTGATTTTAAAATACCTTTCTAAAGCATACAATCTAAAATAAAATTCCCTGCAGTCTGCTCCTTTGTCTTATTTAAATACTAATAATTTTATTCTGACCACTTTATTTATGAGCCTTCTGCTCTCTGGGACCCCAGAAGGCAGCAGATGTTGCTCAAGGAAAAAGTGCAATGATCAGAGTAGAGGCAAAGATTTCTTCAATCCTATGAAGTTCCTTCTTATAAAACTAGTCTAGTTTTCATAAAACTGGTCTAGTTCTTTTATATCTATTTCTTCTAATGTGAAATGTATATAAATAGAAATGGCTTCACCACTACTTTTAAGTCTAAGATAACTATTTGAGGTATTTTTTCCTGATGAACAGGCTTTAAGTGTTTATCAAGTAGAGAGTAAGTAATAATATATATTATATAATAAATAACTATATACATTTTCTCTGTGCCATATATTTTGGTTAGTTTTTGTGGCTCCTTATCTTTCAAAAAGCAGTACAGAAGTCAGAAACAATTTTGCAACAAATAAATGTAACTACTGATTGTAAAATCTGTATTAAGCCTCTCTGTTACAATGTTTATTACATGCTTTCCATGTAGGGGACAGTTGTACTAAGGAGGAAATATGGTAGTCATTACTATACAAGGTTATGATCTCAAAAGCAATATAATGAATGGCTCAGAGATTAATAACAGATTGCTGAAAGATAAACCTGCATTGCTAACTGAAATGGTTCTGGAGGAAAATAGATATGTTCTTCTTTGGCACCATAGTTTAGAAATAAAATAAGAATTGGTCTGAATAAGATACATTTTTAAATATTGTACTGAATGTAGATGACCTATAAGAAAAACTCGAATGAAATTATTTTAATCATTTATTCATTTATTCAATCAATAATGCAATATATGTGTAGTGCTTCATATATATTGGACAGTTTTAGGAACTAGGGATAGAGTGAGGAGTATGGCAGACAAAGCTTAAAATCTAGTGTGTAAAATAGAAAAATAAGTAAACTGAGAAATCTAAGGTGAAATACACATAAGGGCTCTGCAGAGAAGTAACAGTGAAAAGCACAAAACAGAGGTGGTGGCTTCAGACTGAGCCATTTCACCCTAGTGCATTTAAACTGAGATCTGAACAGTGGAGAAGAATAGCTGGGGGAGAACTTCCTGGGAGAGGGAACAGAGTGTGAAGACCAGAAAGTGAGAAGATGAAAAATGCATCTAGTAACAGGAAGAAGAGCCATGTGACTTGTAAGGACAGGGCACACGCAGGGCTAGGAATGTCCTCAGGGAATCCTCCCAAAGGGTGATGTAGGGCATGGTAAGGAGTTGGGATTTTATTATAAGTGCAGTTGGGATTTATTGCAGAACTTTAATCCAAGAAAAAACAAATTCTGATTTGAGTTTTTGAATGTTTGGGCTGCTGTATGGAAAATGATTTGTTACGGATGGTGGTGAAAGTGGAAACAGTAAGAAGGGACTATATGGTAATCCAGTTGAGAGATATGGTAAGAGTAGAGGTGGAATAGTGCTCAGATTCAGAACAGATGCCAGAAGAGAAGACAGAACTTGCTGATGAATAAAAGGTGGTTGTAGGGGCCAGAGGGAGGAAGTATTGCACGTGGTTCTGAGTGAGGTCTTTGGCTAAGCAGTGTGAAGATGGTGGTGCTGTTTACTGTAATCAAAAGGCCTGGCAGGAGCAGGCTTGTGGGTTAAACAGTTTGATGCAGAAATGTCATTCAATTGGAGATGTCAGAAATGCAGCTCAACACCTAAATAATGGAGTTAAGAGATAATGAAAAAGCAGGAGAAACAGCTTTGCAATTCACATAAGGAAGAACTGACATGAGAAATATTGGCACTGAAAATTAGAATATCTAGAATAAATATGCATGCAGAGAAGAAAAAGTGGCACTTTCATATTTGTTGGTTAAGTACAAGTGGATGCAACCTGAAAAGGAGAGGAGTGTTGCCCCTTCTCTTCACATCCATCCAAGAGTGTCACGACATGACCTTAGTGGAGGTCCAGGAGTCCAAAGATCACACTTCTTAACTCAATCTATCAGTCTCCATGCTCACTCAGTCACAGCTACTGATTTATTTATTTATTTATTTATTTATTTATTTATTTATTTATTTATTTATTTATTTATTTATGCCGGGGATTGAACCCAGGGCCATTCTACCTCCAAGCTACATCCCCAGCCCTATTTTTTTAATTCTTTATTTTGAAACAGTTCTCACTAAGTTGCAGAGGGCCTCACTAAGTAGATAAGGCTGGTTGGGAACCTGCCATCCTCTTGTCTCAGCCTCCCAAATACTGGGATTACAAGCAAAGCTAGATAGCTACTGATTTATTTCCTACCATCATTATAATTTCAACCCTCCATGATGAAGGTCGCCATGCCATCTTCTGGCATTTATTGATTACCTGTCTAGCCTGGTCAACATTACAACAACACATGGATCAGAATTGTAAAATTACCGAATCCCATGAATTTTCTCTATGCTGCCTTGCAGTTCTCCGCTCTGAATGAGTTTTATCATGTGGTTTCACTATTCCTTGTCCTAAACTGATAAACACTGCTGCAGTAATTCACAAAAGCATCTGGGAGAGTCCCCTACAAATGCTTGGTTTCTTATCACAGCAAATAGACTTGAGGTGGAGCTCTTTCCATCCTAGGCAGTTTTAATTTACATCTTATTGATTGTCAATCTAACTAACCACAAAGGTTTATCCATTAAAGTGTCTCACAGTTTTTAAGCTCAATTATCCATGCTCTTACTCTCAAAAGATACTGCCTGTTTTTCTCTGATGATGGCAATATTTTCCCAAACTTTTGTAATTTTATGTATCTTCCATTCAGTTTCTCCTATTCTTTTGGTATTTTTTTCTATTGACCAGTTCTAACCCATTTGCTTTCTATTTACTTTCTTTTACCTATCTCTTAGTAACTTGCAATGGAGTTACTCTTCCCAAACTCTTTCTAGTCATTTTGCATCAGCCACTGTCTCCTACAAATACAGATATTTAGGTATTCTTTCTCTTAAAATGATGTTTCTTACATTACCTTTCCCCCTTCCTTCCTTCCCCTCTCTCTCTCTCTCTCTCTCTCTCTCTCTCTCTCTCTCTCTCTCTCTCTCTCCTTCTTTCTTTCTTTTTCAGTTTTTTTGTAGTGCTATGGATTGAACCCAGGGGCATTCTACCTCTGAGCTACACCCCTAACCCTTTATTTTTTATTGTGAAACAAGGCCTCACTAAGTTGTGGAAGGCCTCATTAAGTTGTTGAGGCTGGTTGTGAACCTGCGATCCTTCTGTCTCAGCTTCCTGAGTACTGGGATTACAAGCCTGTGCCACTACACCTGACTCCAAATTACCATTATTTCTGTCTTTTCTTCACCATTATTTATCTTGGCAAAATAGTTGCCACTTGCTGGTCTGCACTACACCTTTCCACTTCTTATCATTTAAATTATGAGTCCATCACTTTAATGAGTCCCTATTTGCCAATTCTACTTTAACTTTCCAGCTTACAAATTTCCTCTGCCTTCATCTGAGCACAGGCTGACCTTCCTATGTGAGCTTCCTTCCTTTCTAGAGCATTAACCTATTTTCCCCACTAATTTTAAACTTTTTCTCTAGTGTGCTTGCTCTTCTGACTTTTTTGCATGACTTTTCCTTTCCCTTAAGTTTATATAATTTCCACTCTTCATATAATTTTAACTATTATTGCCATCATTATCATTGCTGTCATCCTAATGGTCATCACTTCCTCTTTTCTCTGTTCAAAATCTGCTTGTTCTGAAAGTCTTCCATTTCCAAACTTATTCTCCCAGACCTACAGAGTGCTTTTTTTTTTTTTTTTGCATTTTTAGCTATCAGATCTATATTGATATTTTGTTGTATTTTTTTTAACTAGTACCCAAAGCTTATCATATTTAAAAGGTGATCTTCTCCACAATAGTCATTACCAAAACAGAAATTCTCAGTGGTTGAGGCAGGAATGGGTCTGGAACACCTTCATTAAGGGGGGACATTAGAATCTTAGTGGAGAACGTGCATGGTGGCACATTCCTGTAATCCCAGTACTTGAGAGGTTGAGACAGGAGGATCTTAAGTTCGAGGTCAGTTTCAGGAATTTAGCAAGACCCTCAGCAACTTAGAGAGATACTGTTCACAAAAATAAAATAAAATAAAATAAGGTTAGCATCTAGCTCAGAGGTACAATGCTCCTAGGTTAAATCCCTAGTACAAAATAAATAAATAAATAAATAAATAAATAAATAAATAAATAAATAAATAAATAAACAAATAAATCAGTAAGGAATCTCAGTGGAGGTAATGTATAGATCTAAACAGCACCTCAGAGGTCAGTTTTCACTCTCACACCCAACCTTCCTTTCTGCCGAAAATATTCACTTGTGTACATTATCTCCTATACTAGACTATCAACTCTTTGAAACTAAATGTTAGCTCTTATATTCATTATACTATCCATTCAGATTTTAATATAATGGATGATACATAGATGGGACTCAATAAATCTCTAAGTGAATTACTAAATGAATAGGCAATTTGGAAAAAAAAAAAAAAAAAAAAGACTCCAGGTAGTTTGTTTACAAAATTAGGGTAATTTTTCCTACTTGAATATAATATAAGATCCTCTTCACTAATAAGCCTTGAGGAAAGATATCATGATTTCACACTTTCCTCAGAGAATTATTCAACGAAACAGCTGATTTTAATCTCTTATTAGAATGTTGAAACCTAGAAAGATCATAATTTTAATAACTGACGATACAATGTAGTTTGATTCCAGACTTTAGTGTCTTCTAATCTTTAAATTATTTTTTGTATATGTGAATATAATGAGATCTTACAGAGAGAATACAAAAATAGGAATGAGTATAACTTATTGTTTAAATTCTTATTAAATAGAAATGTAAACTGAGTGTGGTGGTGCACGCCTATAATCTAAGTACTTGGGAGGCTGAAAAAGGAGGATCACAGGTTTAAGGACATCCTCAGCAACTTAGCAAGATCCTGTTTCAAAATAAAAATAAAAAGGACTGTGGGTACAGAGGGAGAACCACCTGTAACCAAAGAGAGAGAAGTTGGGGGGAGGGAGGAGAGAGAGAGAGAGAAACATCATACACCATATAGATTATTTTGTTAAGAGAAAAGATGAAATTTGACAAGATATTGTTACCAGAGTCCTAAGAAAGAGGCCCAAATCTGGGGTCTCAACAAATTAGGTCCAACTACGTTTTCCCCTCAAATAATAAAAATAAAAGTAATGGTGAAAAGCAGGAAAGGAACTTAAATCAGTACAGATATACTGGAAACACAAGGGGACCAGTGCTTATTACCCTCTGTCAGAGGGTACTGACAAGAGCATTAGATTTAAATAGCAGAAGAATTGGGACATGGTGTGAGAGGTATACATAATTAAGCAGTTTTGGTCAAACTGTAGTCTGGTTGATTGTTATCTCAGGACTGCTTCTGGGAAGCTCTATAGAAGTGTCCTTGCTATTTTCCTTCAAGGGAACAATTATGAGATGCTCCCTCCTACTAATGGAGGTGGCCTCTTTATGGGATGAGCTGCCTGCCTGTATGGCTCTGTTGTTCCTGGAAAGCTTAAGGCAAAGAGTGAAGATTCCTAGACATTACTCTGGAGGTCTGGAACAGGACATTGTAAAAGCTGGAAATTGATAATCTGTTGATAATACATTAGTTACTTTTATCTCGGTGACATAGATTAGATAAATTTAGGCTAATCAACGTAATATTATTATCAGTTTTTAGACAGAGACAATATTTTTCCATGCTCTTGGATAGGCAGAGTAAATATCATCAAAATGGCCATCCTCCCAAAAGTAATCTACAAATTCAATGCAATACCCATGAAATTACCAAGGTCACTCCTCACAGACATAGAAAAATCAGTCCTTAAATTCATTTGGAACAACAAAAAGCCTAGGATAGCCAAAGTAGTTCTTAGTACCAAGAACCATGCAGGAG